>BCLF01000047.1:260632-277473 GCA_001602275.1 Zoysia japonica | reverse complement strand
GTGCATAAGATTTATTTTGATCGATTGCAAAATAAATCTAAAATAATTTATTTTTTAACTGGTGAGATAAACCTATGTTCTAGTTCAAAAACCTTTTTAGGGTGAGAAAACCATAATTCTGAGTGATGTTCTCCTCTACAACTATTGTAGAGTTGCTTTCTGTATAATTTTTGTAAAAATCATACGTTTCAAAGGAGCTCTTAGCCGTTGACACTGCATGGAAGGATTATGGTAGCGCCCTGTATTTCTTCCCTGATTATGATGTACTAGTATCAAGCTAGCGACTTTTGTTCCCAACAAGGACCAGGAAATGGTACTACTATGAAACCTGATATCGTGGATTTAGCAGTACAGTACATGATATACCCCTTTTCGTGGCGTGTTCCTCCCTCCGTCCAGGAACATACCACTCTATACAAGACATTTTGGTTGTTGAAATTCAGATGGTTTGACCAACGTGTTAATTAATACTCCATCAATCTCATAATACAAGCGCTTGTAGGCTTTATAATGTAAGTATCCTACAGTATGAAGGATTTTAGAGATAATACAAAATTTATGTTGTCAATTTGGTTGGTACTACGTACTTTTTTTGTTTTTTAATTGATATCGTCGTTGATTTTTAAATTCAACTTTGAACATTCGTTTTATTCATAAAAATTTGCTCGAATGCGAAAAATTTTATGTTATGATTAAATAACTCTAATGATAAATCAAATTATATCAAAATATATAAAATTTATAATTTTTTTAATAAATCAAAAAGTCAAAGTTAAATTTAAAAGTTAACGGCGACATGTATTAAAGAACGGAGAGAGTACAGAGTACGTAGATTAGAGATAGAACAAGGTAGAGTCGTCTTTTACCTTCGCTAAACTATCTTTTATATATGTGACCTAGAGATTGATATCACAGCTTTACATCTGTAGCAACTTATTACGGGGAATGATACGTCAGTGCGTGTGTATCCGTTGACCGATGAACAGCGCAGCTGCTGTGTGCCCGTGTGTGTCGTCCTGACCTGCTCACCATGTGAGCTCGCGCGGCGCTGCTCCTGCAGTGCTTAACTTTCACGGCCACAGATTCGGGCCTGGCCCTCACAGCGAGCTCTGTAACACGATTCGTGGCAACAGAGAGATAGCACAAAATATAACATACTACTAGTACTCCGTAGTATATATCTTTTGGCCTAGGCTACATATGAAGCCCATATTTAGATAGGTACACACAATCGTCTAAAAGAGGGAAGTGACACACTATTCCAATTCCAAAGAACAGCAGTACATAAACAACAAAAATTTCAGCCTCCTGTGGCTGATTCGAAATTCGAATACATTGCTGTTGGATCAGCATGTTCGTTCAGTTGGACGGTTTGAATTTTACAGGCTGACGATTACCTAAAAAAAAACGGTGAGTGACGACTGTTACATATGTTTCGACGCATTGTTAGTTCTCATGGTGATCTCTGCGTGATAAGAGCGTCCGTCAGTTTTTATTGGCAGGTAAAAGTCACGGAACAGATTTGCCCCCAATGCCGAACACCTTGGGCTTGTGCGAAGAGCACCAGCTCAATTGCTTGTCTGCCCGTTTGTAGTACCGGTATAAACGAAAGAAGAGCAGGAAGATTCCACTCGTGACCCCAGCTGGTGGCGATCCAATCATCCACAACACGCGATGGCATGCGTCAGTAGATCTTCGGAGCCATTCGGCGAGGTTCGGAGCCAATTGCGTCCAGGAGATCGAGAGCATGTTGTATTTGTATATTTACGGTGACATTTGCATGAAAAGCACGGTTGTTTATTCTACTCCCTCCGGTTCACATAGATATAACTCATTTTAGTATTTAAAATTTATTTTTTAATATATATTATTCTCACTTTTCAATACATTTTTCTCTCTTTTCAATACACACTCTTTTTTTTCAATAAATCTCTATCTTTATCTCTTTTCTTCTCATTTTTCTGTGTACCATATTTTTTTTATTTTTCTTTAAATTTTTTTTTAATTCCTGTAAAAACGAACGGAGCGAGCAGTAGGCTGCAAGCTTGTCTCGAGTGTCAACCGCATTACACGGAGGAGGACGAGAAGCGACAACGGAAAATGTGAAAGTAGGTTTCTGAAAGGTCCCTTACTGATAGAGAAGTATAATCGATATACTGTAACACTGCGCGGTCAGGCAACCAAGTGCCAGATTATATAAATTCAGAGTTTGAAGCTTCTACTCCACCGGAGACTGGAGAAAATCTCGATCACTGCTGACTACGGTAGATGGGTAGAGCAGCTGTAGATATCTGCTGACGATCCAGCTCAGTAATTTCCAGAAACATCGCAGTGACATTTGGAGGCACAATTAAGACTTCTTGCAACAAATAAAAGTTCTATACTAGTCAAATAAGTTACAACAGTGTTAGCATGTTTGAGACCTGTACATTGTTCATATACCACGTACTACAATCACATCTTTGTACTGTACTCAAGTTACAGCTATTCTGGATTCCAAGAGGTACGTCTTTTTTCTCCATTCCAGCAGTGGTGAGAAGATCTCAGCTCCGAAGTCACCAGTAGTTTCGCAGGGAGCAGGCCATAAAAGGCCATCTTCAGCGTCCAGGCAATAAGCCTCACGCAATCAGTGAACTGTCAGACAACAATTTCTAATGACCAAAGTCAAAGATATTTATCCTTGATTATCTTGACCATCTCTTCGACTCTCCGGATGATTTTTGGGTTCATCAAGTCCCTCGCTTGCCCAAGTAGAGTTCCTTGTCTGCTGTTATAATACGCGTCGACTATAGCACTGGCCCAAGTGTGTAACGCCTCTGGACTCCTGCAAAGCGTCAGGCAACAAACGGCATAAGAAACAACTCAAGGAGATTCACAAAAGCACGACTGAAGTACTGATAATGCTTACGTGTACAACGTATCGACATTGTCACCCTGAAGTTCAGGACCAGGAGTAAAAGCATCATTTAGCGCACTCAACCTTTCTTCTGGATCCTCAATCATTATGAGATGCTTTAGTATTCTGATATCCTTAGGCATTTGTCTCTGGAGATTGGCTATAGCAGTCATATATAGATGAAACATTATGTCCTTTGCCTGTGGGACATACGGCAAACCAACACTCAACCTTACAAGTTTGGAGCATTAAACACATATGAAAGGACAGCATGTATGGCACACATAGACTTCACATGTTTCCTGAATGCTATAATATACCTCAGATTTCGTTATGTCAGTGCCCTTTGATGCCGACCAAGCTTTTGAAAGCATCAACACTAAAGCAGAGTCCAGTTCCTTCTTCTCGGCCAAGTCATCAATCTTTCGGCAAGCGGCATCTACGGAAGGTGAATTAAGTATATCTTTTAACTTCAATTCAGCAGCATTCAGAGCTTCAAGACTACCGGTGGTATCATCATGAGCTTGTAGAGCATCTACACAATCATTTCCAAGCTTTGCCAATTCTACAAGCACAAAAACCAAAAATGCAACAAATGAAACAGAAAAATTCAAATGGCTTAACACCAAAACGGAAATAGCTCATTTTTAGACCAGAAAAAATCACATGTATTTTTGTCTATATGAATTATGCATCGAATACTACCAGTAACAGGTGGGATTGAGGACACCATAATAACTATCATATATATTTTCAACGAAGTACGGATTAGTAGAGAAAACGAGTTGAGTACATAGCATCAATTTGGTGGAGCTTGACCATAGCAGATTATACTCAGATACATTCTAGAAATGAACAGTGAATATTACTTCAGGTTAACATGCACAAAATGGGTAAAACTGTATTTTATCTGTCAAGCAAGAAATGCGCTCTAGCACTTAACCAATAACCCCCAAAGATAAAAATATAATTGTCTATGTGATGTTTACACAATCAGGATTAACATACTAGCAATATGTAACTGTAAAACATGTTCGAATGTAAGGAAGAGAAATTTATACAAGAGGGCTTGACTTGTACAATGCAAAATAAATGATACATGACCCAAATTTAGGCAAATCTGTCAACACAACAGTCAAGTACATGTATGACTCACCATTTTGCTTTTCAGTATCGTCATGATAAGACTCTGCAACATAATAAAGATGGTTGAAGAATTCCACTGTGAAATCTTTACGTCGTTTAGCGACAATATCACCAAGTTTATCAGATGGTGTAGATTTTACTATTTCAAGCAGCTCGTTATGCCTTTGTACATCCTCATCGATCTGAAAAAAGATGATACAAAAGATTGATTATGACAATAATAAATTGGCGATCAGGCAAACAATTATGGGAAGGCCCCTGCAAACAAGGAATGGAAACAGCATTTTGGTTACCTCTTTCAGCTTTCTACTAAGTCTGAGAAGATTGTGCTTCATCTCAGGGTTTGGTTCTGCATCGGCTCTTTCCTGACAGCGCTTAAAGAAATGGGGTCTTATGTTGTCCCATTCCCTGCTAAATGCTATTAATTTTCTCCAATCAGTTGGCGTAGGCTTATCAACCATGAATACACCAATTAACTTGTCACATATTTTAACCATTTTGTTGCTGTCCCAGTGCTTTTGGTTCATTCTATTAACCTTTGGTGACTGGTTATCCACACGAGATGAAGCACCAACAGCATTATTGGGATATCCACTGCTTGATGGGATGTTTTCTGTATAATCATCAGGCAGTGCTGTCACATCACCAACAGCTGAGATAGAAGAAAATCTTGACAGGTGAAGACCAATAAACACATGACCTGCGATAAAACAAAAAAAGTTTGTTACCATCAACAGTTAAAACTTACAGGAATAGATAGGTAAAAAGACATATGGAACTTCACAATCTCAAGGCAGTCATATACATTGATCATTGAGAACAGTGATAGGTAGCAGGCTCATACTGCAGGAGATTGATAGGAATCGCACAGTCCACACACAGTAATAAGGTGAAATGGTATAAAGATGTATCTTTCAGCACAGAGAATTGCTCCCAAAGGCCTAAACCCATTACATACTAGATAATCCGACCTACTCAAGCATCAAAAAACACACAGCATGGCTTCATGAAGTCAACTAACATTCCCAACCTCTAACTTTCGCCATCTATGGAGATTACAGAGCATTTGGACACACATAAATTAATCAAGGTAAACTATGAAGGTGACAAGGTGTTGCACAACCGACACACATTAGAAAAAATGCCACTGTAGCACATATAATAGGTGTCATAACAATAACACTAGTCCACTAAAGCACCTGGTCACTGGATAAATGTCAGGAAAAACAAACCATAGTACTATCCAGAATCTACCAGTTCTTGAGAAAAATGCAATGAAACAAACTATCTTAATTGGCCACAACACAAGACTGTCCACAAGTTATTGGCGATTAATACCGTAGCAAGTAAATTTTTAATTACAATCTTAGGAAAAAAGAAGCAGAAAACATGATAGTTAACCATAACAGCGAGATGATGGCATCAAAGATATACAAAAAATACCAAATAGGGCATGTCTAGTATTACATAGGAACTTGAGTGCAAGATAAGAACTTGCTTCGCAAATACTACCTCCGTTTCAAAATATAAGCATTTTTAAGTTTTGTCAAAGTCAAATTCTTCTAACTTTTACTAATAATATCTAAGTAGAAAATCGCATAATTTCTAATGTAAAAATTCAATTTTTATGAAAGCTTGTTTCACGATTAAATCAAAAAAATATAATTTTTATATAATAAAATATCATTAATTCTTCATTATTAATGGTCAAAGTGATAAAAGCTTGACTTTAACTAATTCTAGAAATGCATATATTTTGGAACGGAGGGATTAGGGGAAAAGACATAGTAGGCAATCTTAGACCAAACGAGTAGTAGTAGATAATGCGAACATCAAAAAAAGAGAATATAGGAGGAGATGGTCCGTCCAATGATTCAAGCATTTAAAGGAATCTTACAAATTGAACACAGCATAGTACTACAAAGTAAAGCTTCCACAAATGGAACTAGGGCCACCAGATGCTACGATACTTAACAAAACTCATCAACACTAATTTCTGATCCTTGATACGAAAAAGAAGCGTTAAAGAAACGACGGAAGGCGACGATTGCGGCCTTACCTGCGGGCTCGGCGCCGGAGCCACGGAGGCGGATGCCGCGGCGGCGGCCGAAGGCGAGGGTGCCGGCGCGCGAGCGTGGGGAGGTAAGGAGCGGCAGGCCAGCGGGCGACGGCGCCTGACAGGAGGACGAGGATGTCGCGGGCATCGCCATGGCGACTGGGGAGGGAGGATGAGGCGGGCGGAGGGTCACGGTGGCGTGGCGGCGGGGCTCTACTGCGTGGCGCGTGCTCGACGGCGTCCTCCCAGGCCTCCCGGCCTGGCCGGAGATAGGGTTTTGGCAAGTGGGTTGGGCTGGGCCGGTTCTGGCGGTACTCATGGCCCAGATTACTGTGTGGAACAGTTGAGCTTGGAAGCGCCTACTATGTCAGGGTAAAAAAAAAAAACCCTACTATTTATGAATTGAGAGAGTAAAAGTGGCATGATCACAATGTGGCAATTTGTTTATTTAGGACATGTGGTGTAACATTTTATGAAGACTACGGTATAATAAAATTAGATAATCACAATTGCTTCAGATAACATTTCTGGCTTATTCTCTTTTTTGTGCGACTTATTAATCTGTAATGTCATCGTGCAGAATAGTAATTCTGGCTTCATCTCGGCACGGCACCACCAAGAAATTCACCCTTTCATGGCGACCAAGCGCTTGAAATTAACTGGCGTGGTGAACGCTTTGCCACTGTAAAACTCGGAAGCAGCCAGCTTGGCGGCGCGCTCCGTCGTGTACCCGTCGTCCCAGAACCAGTACTCCGTGCGGTTGTCGCACGGAGCCCTGAAGTAGGAGCTGGGCATACAGGGCCCTTCACAGCACGCGCTGTCGGTGTTAGCGAACCCTGCAAATGCAGTAGCAGAGCACATCAAGCCACTGATGAACTGGTTCTGAACTGTGCCGCGGTAGGTATCGATCGGTTTACGTACCGGCAGCCGACGGATCGGCGAAGGTGGCGTTGGAGAAGCCATAGAAGTCGGCGAGCGAGTAGCGGAAGCGGTGGAGCCTGGCGGCGAGGCCGGACAGGAGTGGCCCCAGGGCGGCGTTGAACTCGGCCGCGAGCCTGTTCATGCCTTCGTCGCAGCCGCCACCGCCGTGGCCGGGGCTCCCCTGCACCGACGGCGCGCACCCGATAAGCCCGACGTTGACGACCCCGAACTTCCTCGCGCCTATGCCGTGCAGCGCCGCGAGCGTCGCCCCGTACACGTCGACGAGCCGCCGTACTCTGGCCCCGTCGTCGTCCGCGGGCGGGTCGAAGGGGTTGCTGGCCGGGAGGAGGTCCATGGCGCCGACTCCGACGAGGAACAGGGATCTCGACAGGAACCGACTCCGCGGCTTGCGCCCGCCCAAGAGCGAGTTCAGCTGCGCCACCGTCGCTGCGAAGTTCGTCACTTGCATCGACAGCGGAATGGTCATGCCTGCGTTCTGCAGATGCGTACGTATGGATTGCATGTCATGGACCATGCAGACGATCGATGGAGAATCACAGTTCTGTAGGAGACTGAGACGTTGACTTACGGTGGAGTTCCGGATCCCGGCACCGGCGGAGGCGTAGTTCACTCCGGTGAAGCCTTCCATTGTGGTCGGGCTGGGACGCGGGAGCGACGCGAAAGCCGGCGGACTCATCCCAAACCCTATGGCCTTCGCTGCACGCCATGCATGCCAGATGCCATACCACACACCAAATCAGTTATGCAGAACTGCAGATATATCACGATCTAGTACCGCAGCTTATATACCGATGAAGTCGGCGACGTTGTATCCATTGCTGAACCGGCCGGTAGGGTTGTTTCCCGGAGGGAAGTCGATGCCGTAGTAGAGGCGGTCGGCGCGGGGAGCGTCACCCATCTCCCCTCCAGGCAAGTCGTTGTTGTTGCCGACGTCCAGGGCCCCATCGCCGAACACGAAGATGGCCGGTGTCGACTGTGTTGGCGACGCCGGCGCCGGTGGTGGCGCTGCAGCAGCAGCTGTAGCAGCACTGGGCAGCACCTGAAGGACGGCTACAAACCAGAGGGTGGCAACCATGCCTCTCGTCGTCATGGTTATGCCTCTAGCTAGAGAAAAAGGCTGGTCGATCTCGATCTCAGCTTATACCACTTTTAAATCTTAAGTCAGCACCTCCAAATAATTAAAAGCTCCGTTGCATGCGTGCGTGTCTCAAAGTTACACATATGACAACAATTCAAGTCACGTCAACTTGATTATAAAGCTACGCGTGTGTCCCTCGTGTGAATATGAGCAAGTTTTGACAGTGTCAACGCATGGATCCTGCTGTCTCGATGCGCCTGCCTGGACTTGTCGCGGGGTTCCGGTCAAAGAATCCCATGTGCATTTTTGGGAGATCCGACGCACTCTTGGACACTAATTTAGTGTTTGTTTAACTTTGATAATGGTATTGTAATTGTAATTACACACGGGTGTAATCGGAATTAATATATGTTATTACAATTTTGTTTGGTTTGGTTTTATGATGGTTTCTAATTCTAATATATTGTTTGTTTGGTTGAGAAAAATATAATGTAATAAAATTAGCTAGCACCAAAATCTGTGTTATATCAAAAGAGTAATTAAACACATCCAAAAATGGAGAAATTAGCCGGAGAATCAAAACGATGAAGGCTCCATTCCATCTGAAATAGAAACTAGAGACTATTCATTCCGTCTCCATCGAAACTGATAAAACTTTGTGTGTTCGATCAACTCAGGTTTTGAAAATCAATAAAAAAAACTCAGGTTTTGAAAATAGAGTTTTTTTTGGAAAAGTTTTGAAAATAAAGTTAGAAACCTCTGTCAGCATTGAACAAGATCATCACGTCCATTAATCTCGGCAAAAAAAAAAAACTGCTGTTGCACGAAGGGCAAAGGGAAAAAGAACCAAAGGAGGCAAGTAACGAGACAAGAACAGCAGGCGAGCAGGTTGTCTTTTCCCATTTCAATTCACCTCCCCTGCATTTCTCTCTCTCTCTCCGCCATGGCCTGCCCATTCTCCAATCTCCCCAACTGCACTGCCCGCCCGCCAGATCTGAGCGCACCACCGCCGCATCCCACCGTTTAGCGTGCGCAGCAGCATGGGGGTGCCACGCGAAGCTGCTGGCCCACTCCCCGCGGCGCACGGCGCCGGCGATGCAGCCCACAGGGGAAGGAGGCTCTCGTCGTCAGGTCGGCCGGAGTGAAGGGCGCGCGATGGCCGGAGTGACGGCGCGCGACGGTTAGCGAGTCAGGTTGGGGAGGGAGAGATTAAGCTGGGAGCGCACGGCGGTATCGTTTTGATACAGGCTGAGCACGGAGGGAGTCAGGTTTGTATACGCCGTAATCGGATTCCCTAGAAACCGATTAAGTTGAACCGGTAAACAAACGTAAGTAACGGATTTATATACCTCTTGTAATCTGAATACGTTACATTTTCTCTAACCAAACACTTCATAACTGGTGCCTGCAGGTGGTATTGTTTTATCTTGTCACACTCTAACCTAGGGCTGAAAGCGGTGCAAAAATTTTTCATCCAGATCGCATTTTGTTTTCCGTTTTTTCATACTATTTTCGGATAGGTGAAGAAAAACGAAAATAGTAATGAAAATGGTATGGGTTTTTTTTTCGGACAGTTTAAGCGGAATTTCATTTTTAGTAGAATTTATTTGTTTTTTACCGTTTTGCTCAAATACGATAATGAGATCTGAATATGTTTTATAAAAAATAAAAATTAAAAAATTATGAACCAAACAACCTCGTATTGGCATATATTGTTAGATTGTATGTTGTATATATCCGTTCGATTTTATTTTCGGCTTTTTCGTTTTCGTTTCTGTTCGATGTTGTAAATATAAAATTAAAAATGATTGAGATGTTTTTTTTTTTTTTACCGTTTCTGTCCGTTTTCAGCTCTACTCTAACCCTTGCGTTTTTACATGTCAAGTGACCAAGTCAGTGAAAAGATATGCATTGTGTATTCAGATTGCAGCTACAGATTGCGATTTGGGCTTGATCCTATGCTATACTCCAGTTCTGATTTTTTTTTCACTTTTTAAAAATTGTGATTTGGGCTTGTTAAGAAAGTATGCGAACAGCACTCAAATGTCCAAACATAACAAGAGGATTTGAAATCAGCATTAGTTTTGACATATGGAGTAACTTGTCGAAAGCAAAATGGAAAACCATGTCATAGTTATTACCATGCTCTACAACTGGAGACCATGCGTCCTGGAATGTGGTCTTCAGAATTCAAAATAGGTCCAAACATTTTCAGAGGCACTTCAACGCCATTCTTGAAATTGACAGTAAATTACCAACAGGTATATATCAAATGATGTGAGGATACGGAGTGGGATGCATTGGAACATTCAAACTGAATTGTTGAACCCAAATTTAGTCATAGGCAAATCTCATGTTAGAATCTCTCCAAAATGTAAGAAATTTTATAAAACTACGAAAATCTTTTGATGAAACAATGTTCGAAAAGAACGTAGTACACCGAAAAATGCTGTCCAACAGCTGAGACTTGCAGATACCATAGCACACCAAAAGAAAATCACCACTTACAAGCACAGAAGCCATCATTAAGCCATTTAGGACTGAGACAAGATACACCAGGGTCCAGGCAATAGAGAAAATTGCTTGTGTGATTCATGAGCCAGACACATTCCACAAGCAACATTCAGTATTTTCATGATCCTACTAACACATATGCCCTGACAAATTTAGGGCAGGCCACAATGGCGACTTGGCAGGATGATGAAAATAACAACACAAATTAGAGACACACGCACAAGCACAATGGACGCATCAATATACACCTGGATTGATCCCCTTCTCAGGTTATTCGGTTCAGCTGAACAGATTAGGGATGCAGGCCCCCGAGTCAGGATTCTGCTGTTCCTTCCAGATACGGCCTGTGACTCGCAGTTTCAACTCTTTCCTGTCTCCACCAGAGAAGAAAAGAGCCATGTTGCGCTGAATTATTAGGCCATCATGGCTGTCTCTAACCTTCCGGTGGCTGTCCCGGATGCTACGGGGAGTGCCCTCCCATATCATCTTCCGACCATTTCCCCCAACCTCAAGGCTATAGCTGTAGTTCCTAGCCTCATTTTCATCGCCCATGAAACGGAGGAAAGCCATGTATACTGGTGCCATTCCAAGTTGGAAGGCCTCAAAATGCAAGCAGAAGTACTGCCCAAAGCAATGGAAAACCTAGAGACAGAAAAATCGGTTAGACTAATGTCACTTGTTTCAAACATGGATAACAATATATTTCTTCTATCATGCCAGGAGAATGTTTGTGATTCAAAAAATATTGTTTTTTAACAGTTTTTAACTGCATGTTCTCACTGAGGCATGGTGGGGTAATCATTTGCTATGATAAATTTCAATAACTGAAAAAAAAACAAGGCAATCAAGCTATTTATCAAAAAAGCAAATTATTTAAATTGCATAATCATAAGAAAACTATGAATAAGTGGGTACTTACTGTTAGCATCCAGGTTGCATTTTCAACCTCTCTCGGGTTGGATTTGACATATCGGTGATTAAATGTGCACCCAGAGTGCATGTCAACTTTGTGATCATCTCTTAGATGCGCAACAAGAAAAGGAATGTCCCCAACAACTGAGCATTCAGAGCCCGCATACGGGCAGTTGTATGGCCTAAAATTGCACTGTGACTCATGCTTCAGTTTGCTGTAGTATGGGAAGACCTCTGGACAACCAAGAGAGTAGTATTTGCAGGGCAACTCAAGTGACTCAGCCACTTTTTCCAACGCCAAGCACCTGATATCACCAAGCTCCTGTCGACAGGTAGGGCAGCGGTTGTGTACCCTGGTTTTGCAGGTTGAACAAATAGTATGACCGTTTTGGCACTGCAACAAATAAAAAATATTTAGTTCATTACAAACCGTCATGACTACATGAGGCTAAAATAGGGGGGGAAAACAGTAGACGTTGTGGCAGAACCTATTAATCAACATTATGACAGATCAATTCTGGACCAGACATCGCAAAAATTGCGCACCATAATTGAATCAATGGTGTCGATGGTCTCCAAAAATAGAACAACAGCATGGTTTAATGTTTGCTAAACTATCCCAATACAATACCATCATAAATGCATGCAGATTGGTAAGTTGTGCAGATAATACTTGATCAGAAAATATTTGTTTACATACATTCAGTTTTAGAAGCTGCACAGCTGTACTCAAACAAAATTTGTAGTAAGAGATTTGCCATCCCTGGGACCAATAACCCACGCACGGGCAACCAAGATCCCATCTTACCGCATCCGGATCAAGCAACGGGTTTCCCCCGCAAGGCAAGAGAGCAAGAAACGGATCGGCGGGCGGACCTGGTGGATGGGCGGGTACATGGAGTTGGTGCAGACGGGGCACTCGAGCAGCTCGTGCACCCCGGTGGCCGGCGGGAGCAGCGCCCCCGTACCCACCCCCATCTCGCCGCCGCGGTCCGCGGCGATGACCGCGCTGACGGCGGCCGTGGACGCCGACTTGAGGAACGGGCGCGGGAGCTGCGCCGGCGCGGCGGAGACGGCGCTGTCGCCGTCGTAGTCCAGGCCGTCGGAGTATGACACGCACTCGATGCTGTCCAGCTCCATGGCCCGCATCGGATCGAGCCGGGTCGTTGCGCGCGCGCCCTCCCGGGACGGGGGAGTGGGGGACGGAGCCGCTCCCCGGAGACGCCGCGGCTCCTTCGTGGCGGGGGCGGCAGGCGGGAGAGGAGCTCGCCGGGACGCGGCGGACGGCGGCGTGGGGAATCGTCGGGGGGAGAAGGGAACGAAGGAATGGAATGGAACGGGGGGTTCCGGGCGGCGGCGGGTGGCGATGGGCCGTGGGTAAACGCCTTGATTGCGCTATGATGTTTTCTGTTTTATTTTTTGGTGGGTTATTTCGCGGACACGTTGGCTTTATTGCGGGTCGCACAGACAGACACACAGGACAGAAGCAGGTGGGGTGATGCGGTGCACGTTCGAATTTAAACTTGTCGACCGGGCGCTGGCGGAGGAAGGACGGCGCATGTCGAGGGAATTTCGGGGTCGTGAGCCGGGGACAAGGGAGCACAGCAGTTATGCCCTGAACTTCCTTTGTGTACTGCTGACCTCGTGAGGAGAACAGCTTGCCTCAAATTCATCACAACAAATTGCAACCATAGCGCCCACATTACACGATTAATTTACAGCCATGCTTTTGCACTAAAATACGTTAAGATCTGATTTGAAACACATAATTTTTCCCATTTTATTCAATTTTTTTTAACAAATTAAATTATTTTCTAAAAAAATTACCGTGTGATTCTTGTGAAACTTCTGTGTTTCAAAGTGAATCTAAAATTTCAAAGATATACTAACAAACTATTTATACAAAATAATTACTCTTGTCACAAATCTTACATGCGGGCCAATCTAAAAGATGCTTTTATGTCAGACTCAGTTCTAATTTTTCGAGGCTTACATTACACTCTCTCATCTCGTAAAAAAAGTCGTTTTGAGATTTGAAAAATGTCCCGTAAAAACGGTCGTTCTACAGCTGGATCCACTACTCGAGGAACGTATGCACTCTATTTCCTGCTCTCACCCCTACCCCTATGGCTCCGCAACATCCTGCTTCAATCTTCAAGGCAGTGGCAATAGATTTCAAAAAAAAAAAAAGGCAGTGGCAATAAATATGGGCCTGTAGGACTTTTCCTCCCTGCGCTATTTTGCTGGTTCGAACTCTAAAAACAACTCTTTTCACGGGAAGAAGGGACTACTTAGAAGTAAATTCACGAAATATGAGCTTACTAAAATACATTGGGGTTAATGTTTGACATACGAGATTATATGTGTATGACCAAGTTGTACCGGCCGTGATGATCATGTTGTGGATGCCTTCTTGTGTGACACAAAGACCTTCTTTGGTTGAGCATGAAAATTTTAAGTTTTATACAAGTTAATTAGTGGCTAGTTGAAAAGTTAATTGATAAAATTTAAACGTTATATTTTGTAATACTCATATATTTTTAACATTTTTTAAAAAAGAACCAGAAAACAACCTTCAAGAAACTTTTCAGTTCTTAGTTCACTTCTCCGAAAACTACCTTTTCAACATTTTAAAAACAAACTTTTTAAATAAACTTATTTGTTTTAACTTCCCGATTTTTAAGAGGCAAACTTTTGGTCGTGCGGATTTTGTTTCCACGAGGACGAGGCCTGGCCCGGCACGGGCACAGCCCAGTTAGCCCGTACGGATTGCTATATAAGCGCCAGTGTCGACGAAGGAAGCCGATTATCTCGTCGGGCCCCTCCCCTTCGAACCGCGCCGCGCCGCGCCGCACCGCTCCCCCACCCTCCCGTCGTTGGCTTCGTTCTTGCGTCCATGGGGGCCTCCACGGTTGCTCTCAAGGAGGCGGCTGCGGCGGCGCTTCTGATTCTGCTGCTGCTCTCGCTGGCGGCCTCGGACTTGTCGAGCACATCGGACGAGCCGGAGACCCGCTGGATATTCACGGAGCGGAAGGCCAAGATGGGGCAGACCTACACCGGCGTCGGCGAGGAGGAGTGCCGGTACGCGGTGTTCAAGAACACCCTTCGCCGCGTCGACCGGACCAACTGCCTCCGCCGGCCGCCGCTCCGCCCACCCACGTTCTCCGGCCTCAACGGTCTCAGCGACCACGCCGCAGAGGAGATCTTCTTCGGGTACGGGGTCTGGCCGGAGGAGGAGGCGTACGAGGAGGAGACCCGCCGGGAGTTCGCGGGGTGGAAGGCCAGGTACGGTAGGACCTACAGAGACGCCGGCGAGGAGGAGTGCCGGTACGCGCTGTTCAAGGGCAACCGCCGCGTCGTCGTCGAGCTCAACGCTGACGCCGCCGGGAGAACCGCGTACGGCCTCAACCAGTTCGGCGACTTCACCGACGAGGAGGTTCGCGCACGCTGCTACGGACGGGAACGCGGGGTGTTGCAGAACCCGGAGACGGAGGGAGAGCTCAGCGCCAGGTGCCAGGCCCTCACCACTGGCACTGACACGTCGGCCATCGACGTGGAAAGGAGGCTGATTCGGTTCCAGGTATTCAATCATCTTGTTGGTTTGAAATTCCTACGTGGTTTTCCCGGAACTTGTTGTATAATTGTGTTTAGAAGCCTTAGAAGTGGTGGGATTGTTGCAGCACCGCAGCAGCTTCTTCATTTGTACTACAAAAGTAAAGTATTGAACAGCTACTGCGATAGCTGCTGATCCGAACACACCTTAATCAAAAGCCCAATCACCAAGTTCGCTCTAAGGCCTTCGAAAATGTTGAGCCGGCACTTATGACTGCCCTTCCGTGATCAAATGATAGTATACATTTTCTAATTTTGAATTGAAATGATCATGATCGTCAATGTTACTCTCTCTTTGAATTTTCTGGGTTTATACAGAGAGTCGCCGATGCAGCTTGCAACCTATCCTCCGAAATCCCTTTCTTGACAAGGGCTAGTTATGCACCTTTTCAATGATTATATCCTACGATGTACTCTGGAGTAGTACTTCCCACTGAGTCAGTGAGGAGCTTGGAGCAGGAAGGCACAATATATTTTAAAGTACATTAAAAAAAATAGCAACAACATCTATAGCTAACTAGCTAAGATCAAACCTCCGATCTGAGAGTGTACCGAGGACATCACATGTAGTGCCCGCATTTTTGGTCACGTTAATCGTAAGTAAACTACCAGGCATCTGTTCATGATGCCATTCGACCGTAACATCCTAATTATATACTGAAAAATGAAAAAAATAATTAACAAGAAGAAACATTAGAATCTTTAAACAGGGAGGCACACTTGCTATTGCTACATTTTAATATTAATCACATCATCTCATTACAAATAGATACATACAAACATATTTACAGATTATGCAAGCAACAGATTCAGAAAGATTAGAATAGGTCCTTTCCGAATCAGCACTCCGAGAAACGAGAGAACAGAAAGAAAGTGAGACGCTTGTGCGTCGTACAGCACAGTCCAGACCACACTTCAGCACATTCTACGTATGCACAGAGGCAACACAGTTAACCTATTGTAGTTAGCAGCAGGTGAACAAGTCACAATACCTCAATCCTAATACCCAAGCTTCAGATCCAGCACGGCGTTCAAGCTGCGGCCTTGATCGTTCGTCGTGCGTGGCGACGGTGTCCCTGGCGGCGCCAGGTTGAGGTCCAGCGCGGTTGCCGTCGCGGCAGTTGCCTCCTGCGACGTTGCCAGCACGCTGCAGTTGCTGGAAGTCGCAGTAACAACCGCCTCGCCGCTGGCGCCCTCCCAGTGGCACCGCTTGTGGCCGCCGAGCGCCTGCCCGGTCGCGAACCCCTTGTGGCAGACGCTGCACTTGTGGTCGTCGGCGTCGCACTTGGACGACGCTGCTGCCGGTGCCGTCGTCGACGATGAAGACGCCGAAGTGCCGGCGGCGCTCTCCTTCCGTCCTCTCGGCGAACCGAGAAGGCTCTTCTTGCCGGTGCCGGCGCCGGACAGCATGAGGAGGCTGGTGGCGACCTCGCGCTCCTGCGCGGTGAACTGGTCCGCGGCTGTCGACCCCTGCACGCGGAAGTGCGGCGGCGGCGTGATCCCGCGCCACTGCCGCTCCGGGTGGCACCGCATGTGGCCGAACAGCGCCTTCCACGACGGGAACCTCTTCCCGCACTCCGTGCACGGCGGCGTGTCGCCGTTGGGAGAGGACCGCACCCTTGCGAACGACGCCGCGCCGTCCGCCGCCGGCGGAGGACGCGGCCGCCGCGCGTGCGGCGGCGGCC
>BCLF01000047.1:219977-260350 GCA_001602275.1 Zoysia japonica | reverse complement strand
CGCGCGTGCGGCGGCGGCCTCGGCGACGGGAGCGCCCACGCGACCGGTCGGGGCAACGGCAGCGCGAGCGCCAGCGTGAGCGTCGTGTCGTGGAACGTCGGTAGCGGTGGCGGCGGCGGTGGAGGCGGAGGAGGGGGAGGTGGCGGCGCTGCGCGCGGCTGGAGCGGAGGATGGAACAGGGAGTAGGCCGCCATGGCCTCGCGAGAGAGGTTGCGGGAGGCCGCCGCGCGGCGTGGTGCAGTGGAAGTTGCGGGGCGGAGGTGGTACGTGGTGGTGGACGCGCGGATATGTACGGCGCTCGGGCCATCATGTCGCGGCGGTTGCCGCGGATGTGTGCTGCGGCGGCATGCAGCGCGCGCCGGTGCATGTGCTTGAGTTGAGAGGACGCGTGCGGTTAACTGTTTGCCTGATGAGTCGAGGAGTTGGCTGTAGCCGAGATCGACGGCTACAAAATTTTGTACTCCTACTAGCGAGCAGTCACCTGCATGCAGTACAAAATGACGAGCCCCTGCGCACGCTTCATTTTAACAAAACTGCTTTTGTTTTCTGTCACCGGGGAGTCTGGCAGTTTGAGTTGTGTGTGTGTGTGTGTGTGTGTGTGTGTGTGTGTGTGTGTGTGTGTGAGAGAGAGAGAGAGAGAGAGAGAGAGAGAGAGAGGCGCGCATGAAGGCGGAAAAAAAAAACTACGATGGGCGGTGATGATGAGCACCTGCGGATGGCATGCACCGATGGAGGTCTCCACGGAGGATATATATCTTCATCAGTAGAATTATCATTCACGGCGAAACCAGTAATAAAAGTACCTACACCCTACCTGCATGCATATGCATGTAATTAAGCAAGTGTGTTATAATACATGCACCTTGAAAGTTTCATGATCGCATGTACGACAATCCGTTGCAAATCACGAAGCAAAAGATATATACGGTGTCGATCATGCGTGCATCTGTTGCCGAGTTTTTTTTTGACAATTTAGAATTCATTTTGTTTGATTTCGGCAATATGACACTCAGCCCGTATGTCATCCATCTGGGCAATCTCATATGTCATTCTCACGTATATGATAAATTGTCGAAGTTCAAACCTTCTGTTGTCCAAGGTATGTGCCATCAGGCATCTGCTCCATGACTTATCCAATGACGTCGTGCGCCCACTTGTGCGCATACTCAGAGATAGAGGCTGAAAATACGTATGCCAGAAAAATATAATCAAAATTATCCACAGAAGAGTATGTATAAGTTGAATTAATGCAGTGCCATAAAATTAAAAGATGTTACACCAAGACTGCAAATATATATATTTTAGTCTTTTTTATATAATTGTGGTGGTGGTTAATTTTAAAAACATGTAAGGGATATTTTGATTTAATTAATTTTGTTGACAGTGATGGATAATTTCTGTTCATTTTGCAAGCATGATGACTTCTTTCGGTGGATCACGACTTGTGAGGTGGCTTATATAATTCACAGGTTGTTAAATAGAACTACTGAATGTGCCCCCTGGGTGTGTGTTGGGATTGTGTGTCTGGTGTGGGGGACTGGCGCTGCTACGACAACAGGTCGCAACCTGGGTAGGCAGCTTAATTCACAGGCGTTGACGCTCCTTTTTTTTTATAAACACAAGGTCGTTGACTCGTTAAAAAATACGGAACCTGCCGGCGGCTAGTGTACCACACATTCACCCAACGTACCGGCGGCGCTCTCCGTCTCTCTGCATGTTACGCAACCGATCGACGGAAATCATCGTTCGGTGCAATGTATCAGGTTATCATCATTTAACTAGATGGGTGGATTATTAGCTAATTTCTCGCTTTAATATGGACGACGTCGGCACAAACATTTTGATTTCGAGTTCTTTAAGGTGTTTGTATTCGTGTAAAAATATAAGTACTCATTCCATGTTAAATTACTTTCATCATATCCTATTATCTTCAAGTTTTCTCAATCTCTGTGTCATCTTCGCTTTCGCACATTATCAATATATCTATTTTTTCACTCCTCCTTAATTCATATGTCTAAAACGCAATGATAACTAAATTAAGATGAAGAGGAAGAAGATGAAGAGAAAGGTATAAAAATAATTAATGGGGTGGTTTCTTGTATGGAAAACTTTTTTATGCGGTAAAAGTAGATGCATGATAGTTTTTTCTTTTCATCCTTAGAAATATTTATATTTAGTTCCTTAGAAACGCGAGAATTTTTTCGTTTTCTGTATTTTTTCTGTGAAATTGAACTAATTCCTTTGAAATTACTATAAGATTCATATAAAATTCATGCATTCCAATGGAAGCTTTACTTTTCAAGCACATATTTTTATCTGTCTCCATTGAGATTGCATGCACCCCACAACCAAAAATAGTAGTACTCCCTCTGTCTTAAAGACATGTTTTGTTCTCACCGCCACCATGCATAGCCACAGCTGTGGCCGCATTGTAACTTTGGCGGACAAATCGTCCACCATACTCTTGACGAGCTGCCGCATAAAAAATAAATTGAACATTGTGGCAGCTACCAAGGCTTTGATAAAGTGAGGCAGATTTGTTTAGCAAATGCGTCACATCACACTTTGGGCATGACAAGCCAATTAGAATGTCAAATAAATTGGGAGGGATGGAGGTTGATGTTTGAAAATATAAAATAATATTTATTTTAGGAGAGAGTAAAAGATTACTCCCTGACTGCAACAGTTTTTACCGTGTGAATACGCATGCCTGGTTGGCTCTCCGGGCTCCGGCTCCTATAAAATCATGCAACCGCATGGCCTGCTACACCACGCAGGCAACCTAGTATCATCTGACAACCACCATGACAATGCGAGACGAGACGACTAAGCCTATAACGACGTTACTGTTCCTCGTGCTAGTCGTGGCCTTCATCGCGCTCAAGGTGAAACAACAATGGCAACAAGCTGGCGGCCATGGCGTCCGCCGTCTCCTCCCTCCTTCGCCCCCCGGGCTGCCGCTGATCGGTCACCTTCACCTCGTCGGCTTCCTCCCACACGTCTCCCTCCGCGACCTCGGCGCGTGCTACGGCAGCCACGGCCTCATGCTCGTCCACCTCGGCTCCGTGCCCACGCTGGTCGTCTCCTCCCGGCGCGCCGCCGAGGCAGTCGCGCGCACGCACGACCACCTTCTAGCGTCTCGCCCGCCCTCCACCGTCGGGCACACCCTCCTCTACGGCAGTCTTGACATCGCCTTCGCCGCCTACGGCGACCACTGGCGGCGGACCAAGAAGCTGATCAGCGCGCACCTGCTCAGCGTCAGGAAGGTGCAGTCCTACGGCGCGGTCCGCGAGGAGGAGGTTCGCCTCGCCGTGGCCAAGGTCAACGACGCGGCCGCCGCGGGCGAGACGGAAATGGACGTGAGCGAGCTGCTCTACGGCTTCACCTCCAACTTGATGTGTCGCGTTGTGTTGGGACGGGTGCTCAAGGTTGACGACCGGAGCAGGCTCCTCCGTGAGCTGCTCGACGTGTCGGAGAAACTCGTCGGCGGCTTCAACGCCGAGGACTACTTCCCCTGGCTGCTACGGCTAGGAGTGTTCAGGAGAGCTAGAATCGCCAAGGCCAAGAAGGTGCGGAAGAGATGGGACGAGTTACTTGATAAGGTGATCGACTACCACGAAGGCAGACAGGTGCAGCAGCAGGAGCCTGACTTCATCGATGTCCTGCTCTCTCTTCAACAGGAGTATGGACTCACCAAAGACCACCTCAAGGCTCTTCTTATTGTAAGTCAATTTATCGGAGTTCAAAAACTCCACTCGATCAAAACCACGCAAGCATACATAAAAGTTGTACCGCGAATTTTACATATCCTCGCAAATTTGCAGGACGTATTTGTTGCAGGCACGGACTCATCTTACGTGGTCCTCGAATTCGCCATGGCCGAGCTCATGAGAAACCCGCGCGTAATGTCAAGGCTACAAGACGAGGTTAGGCATGCCGGTGTCCCCAACAGACAAGCGCTGGTGACTGAAGACGACCTCGCAAGCATGACCTATCTCAAAGCTGTTATCAAGGAGACGCTCCGGCTACACCCCCCAGCTCCCCTCCTCGCACCCCATTACTCCATGACTGAAACCCTCGTCGATGGCTACATGGTTCCGGCGGGAACACCTATCCTGATCAACGCTTGGGCTTTGGGCAGGGACATCAGTTTGTGGGAGGACGCCGAGGAGTTCAAGCCCGAGAGGTTCATGGACTCGGGCAGTGAGGCCGCCGTCACCTTCAAGGGGAATGACTTCCAGTTTTTACCGTTTGGGGCTGGAAGAAGAATGTGTCCAGGGATGAATTTCTCTCTCTCCTCCATCGAGATCATGCTAGCTAACCTTGTCTATCGTTTCGACTGGGAGGCACCATGTGTCAAAGGGAAAACGTGCCTTGACGTGGCAGAGGTGTTCTGCCTGACACTGCGTCGCAAAGAAAAGCTCCTCCTTGTTCCAAAAACGGTTGGCCTGTAAAATGCCTATCTCTTTACAATTTTGCAAACTTTAAAATATGTCATCGATGTGTCAACGACAGATGAAACCCTGCAAGTGAATGACAGGTGAGTCCGAATAGCATATTTCAGATTTCACAAAATTATAATGGCATATATCAAATTAATTCTTATATTTTCTGTGTCACCTAGGGCAAGGGGCAATGTCTCGGACTGATTAATATATTTTGAATATACATCAAATATATGTGGCGTGTTATGAAATTGGAGTTTTGCACACAGTATGGACACTTCTGTTCCATATCAATTCATCTCTTGTAAAGTTGTGATACGAAAAAGAACCAAACATGGCCCTAACGCAGCTCTCTACTGGTGTTGCATGTCAAAGATAATAAAAGATAAATTCCACAAAACTATAGTTTGTCAAAGACTATTACAAAACTACACATTTGAGATCGTGTCACAATACTACAAATTTAATGCAACAATGTATCACAAAACTAATACCACTACAGTTTTAAGATGGTGTAGTTTTGTGTCAGTTTTTACCCCTTGTACTCACCATCCACAAGGCCCTCTTCCTGCAATACAGCAGTCTAATAGATATGTTCATAGGCATATGTGATTCATATAGATTGGACTAACATAATGCATAATGTAAACCCAGGCTTCTATAGTAGTACTTCTCTGTTTTTTAATTCCTGACATTCAGGCATGAGCAGGTGATTCTTTTCTAGCTTATAAGCTTAACCTCCCAGTTTGAAACTGAGACTAACATAATGCTCCTTCGATCTCATCCTTCCTTCAGCACGGGGAAGACAGGTTGATGCCAGATCATCGTCAATGGGTGAACACCGAACAATTCATCGTCCCCTGGTCGTACCTCACACACCTTCTCTGCCTGCCTGCTTGCAATATCCAAGAAGACGACGGCGCGAAGCATCTCCAAGAACACAAACCTGGCACCGTCCCCAGCAGCGTGGATCTCAACACCAGCATCACGTTCTTTTTCAGTTGATGTCCAAGCAGTCATATCCATCCCCAGATTATCCCCCACCTTACGCAAACAAATGTTATCAATCACTGACCATCTGCCTGGATCATCGCCGTCTGTCCTGCAGCGGAAGACGCGAAGCAGAGAGCCCTTGACATGGATAAGAAAAATTCCAGAGCCACCACCTCCTGCTCGCGACAGCATGAAGCTGCGACGAGAATCATCGTTCTCCACCCCGTTTGGGTAGTCGATGGCTGAGATGCTCGACGACGGGAAATCAAACATGAAAATTTTGTTGGTGGTGGACAGGATGTAGAACTTGGTGTCGTCCAAGAGCATGACCTTCAGTCTCGGTGGCGTTACCGGGATCTGCGCCGCCGCAGAGGCCCGGAGGACCCAGCACATGTCCTGCAACTCGTACAGGTGCACGACGGTCCGCCGCGCGCCGTAACCGACCAACACGCAGGAGTAGGACCGCCCGTCGCCCCCGCCGTTGACGGGGAGGAACTCGCCGTGGTGGTAGACGATGACCACCTGGCGGTCGTTGAGTTGGACCGGGCCGACCGGCGGCGGCGGGGACGGCGGGACAACGACCGCGTCCCCTGCGGCGGACAGAGGGCTGCACACCAGCTCCGTGAAGTCCACGTCGCCGTAGTGCTCCACGTAAGACGTGACGAGGAGGCGACCGCCGCGGCTGTCGCGGACGAACGCGGAGGAGCCCCGGAAGGCGTCGAAGAAGGCGCCGGCGCGGCGCGCGGCCGCGGCGAGTTCCGGAAGCGCGCGGACCGGGAGGAACCGGGGGCGCGGGCTGCTGGAGAGGTTGAGGTAGGCGCCGAGAACGCGCGGCGGGTGGCGGTCGCGGAAGCGGCGGAGGAAGGCCGGGGCGGAGGCGTGGCGGCACCAGCGGCGGCAGACCAGGGCGGCGCGGAGGAGGCTGGTGGGGAGGCCGACGCGGAGGAGGATCTCGCGCAGAAGGTCGTCGTCGCCGAGCACCAAGGACATGGCGGCCGCCGCGGCAGTAGCCACAGCCGCAGCCGGCGGCGTCGGCGAAGGACGGCGCGCTCGATTCGTTTCCATCGCGTGCGGGAGCGGGTTGGACTCCAGTGGTTAGTATCTCAGCGCTAGGGTCGCAATGCTACAGTGTGCGTCAAGTGCGAGCTGCCAAAGTTGACTGGGCATCGAAGGAACAAGTAGTTTGGCTTCTTTCAAAACTGGCCAGTTTATCAAGCGATTCAAATGAATGGAGCATTTATCTACAATGGAATTTACATTGATATTTGCAATATTATATGCTTTCAGCACATCAAGAGTAGAAAAAATACAGCATCAGTTCTGACAAGGATGTCAAAAAGTAAAGGCAGTCCCAAAAACAAAATTGTACTATCATTTTACAAACTTTGCAGTAACAACATTGTTTCTGAATAACCAAAATGTCTCCAGTAAATTCTAAACGACAGGCTGTGACCATGAAGGTTTGATATCCCTTTATCAGCATTACAACACAAGCAATAGCTACTCACCGAAATATATCAACTTCAAGAACAATTAAATAGTGTCTTCAAGTAACAGCCATACAGCATCTAAGGTTTCCAACTAAGTCAATACCCAGAGAAAACATTTCCAGTAATCAAATTCAGCTGACCAGTGACCAGATACATTCAAAACATCTGGCATTCATACAAACATAATAAAACAGACATGTTTAAGAATGATACTAAGCTTGAAGTCCTGTATTACATAAGTTCATTCAAACCTCTTTACCTTGTTTCTTGATCTTCATGCTGCTAACCACAAATTCAGCCTTCATTTAATGAAAGGCATAAACCTCTTAAAAGAACCATTTTACCAAGTGTATACAGGACAAAAATAAGAACTTTAAGCTTCACTTAGTTCTATATCTCAAGTTCAGACGGAATCTCATGTCATGGGTCCAGTGCCAGTCCCATGAGAACTGTTGCTGCTGACAGGAACATTGCGCTGGGCAAAACTGAGTAACTGCTTGCGCTGATCCTCGTTAGTATGGGGGAGGCTGGCCCGCAGAAGTTCTACTGGTATTTCTCTGCTTATAGCTGCCGCTGCAGCAGGATGCAGTTGTGCAGCATGAATCACACTATCAAATTTACTCATACAGTACCGCGTAAGCATCCTAAAGAAGGCATCAAATGATCCTTGCCATAGAGCCCGGTTCTGCATACTGTAGGTAGAAGCAAGATGCTGATTAGTGAGCAGCTCTGTTGCTCTGTCTAGCACAGATTTTGTTATGGCAGAAGCCCAATCACCAGCTGGGGATCCAAGGGGCCGAAGAGGTGGTTGCAGCGACGAACATACAATAGCTGCAAGACAAGCACTGAGATCACTCAACTCCATCTGACAAACACATGCAGATACTGCACTTGCAAGTTTGGTTATTGTCTGAGATACACTGATATCTGAGGGCATAATACCAAAAATTATTCTCAGATGCCTGAATACTGCCATGCAAGCTATCCTTGCAAGCTCACTGCCTGAAGTAACAAGTTGAAGGTAACGAGAAAGAAGTTTCCGACCCTTTGGTAGGGCCACTATGCGGAGAAAAACCAGATCATCTGAAGATAGAGTTGCATTCTTATTAGGAGCAAGTGGATCAACTAATTGCAGTGAATCCGCCAGCTTCTCAAGGAGGGCTTGTCTTCTGTTTCGCAGTTGTAAACCACCATCTTGCTGCTGACTAAATTGCAGCAAACGGTCAATATCATCAACATCAAGGAGTAGGCAAAGTCCATCTTCAATTGTGATCCTAGCAGCCAGCATAGGTTCTTGATCAAGAGGTTTTGATGCAGATTTTTCAATGTTATCAGTTGGTGCAGAGGCTGGTTCAACATCAAGAAGTGGGCGAGGCCTGCGAATTGAAGAAAATGGGAGCCTTCCAAGAGCATCAACTTGGAGATACGCATGAGGCTCATCCTTACTGTGTGCACGGGAAGATGGATCTCTAATCAAAGTTGGACAGAAGTGGTGCTTCAGTTGTGCACCTGCTGACTTTTTAGCCAAACAAGCTTGATGGTAGTAATCATCAATATAAGGGTCATTAATCTGAGTGGCAGCTTGCTGCATCCGTGCAATGTTCTCAAGTTCTTTAGTGGACATGTACTTGGATCTGAATCGTGGCCACCCATTATCTATCCTCATATGCTCATAATCTTGGTGAGGATATTGTTGCCCCTGCCTTCCATGATGCAACATTGATCTTGCCCTTGGATCACTCAAGTCAGGCATAGCGAAATTTGCATCGAATCTACTCATAACTTGTGATGGAGGATGCCGAGAGGCAAACACTTGCATGCTTTGCTGCAGGGGATTCTCAGGACCTAGCATCTGCACATGCAGTTGTGAGAAATGTGTTGGAGACTGATGAATTGGTAACATGCCGTGTTGTTGGCGAGGTGTTGGCATCAGTCCATTTGGATGCTGCATTTGGTGTTGCATCATACCGAGCATAAACCTGGAATCATTTCCATGCACTGGTCCAGTATTCGAAACATAATTTTCTGGTAAATTTTGGGTTGTCAGGCCCATTGAACCCATATGAGCCAGGTCCCTACCAAATTGTGGACCCGGAGGTGTACCTCCATGAGGGAACTGGGGAAGAAGCAGATCATTTTGTGCAGATATAGGCTCTTTTCGGGGGTATGATGATCTGTGCAAAGGAGATGGCTTTGGTCCAAGAGCAGAATCACTAGGATTGTACTGAGCATCACATTGTGGGGATGAAGATGTCCTGTACAATCTCGAATCCTCAAAATTAGATGAATGGGGTGGCTGAGACCAGTTCTTATCCAAGCCTTGTTCAGTGTCCAATATAGGTTGTGCGGGCCAATATGAAAATCCAGACTCTTGCGTCCAGTCTGAAGTGGAACCTATATAAATTAGAATAAACATTTACCACTAATTGGAGAAACAGAGCAATGCATAAAAAAAGAAAATAGAGCAGAGGTCATTGCTGCTGGTGGATTGAAATCAAATAACTAAGCACTGAAGTACCATCCTCCATCTCTTTTTTAGAGATGATTTTTTGTTGGGTGTGGTTCATGGTATTATTATATTGGGAACAAGAGAGCACATAAATGCGTGTGTTTGCTTGTACAAATATTCAAGAAAGATGAACTAATGAGGACAAAAGCGCAAAAGAGATAACACAGAAATGAAATTGCATGCATGCCTTATTGTCTTATATTTTGGGATAAAATGTAATTAAATTATATTGCTTATGGTTTGTAAGGAGTATATAAAAAACTAAAAGCAGGTACAGAAATTGAAATGAATTCATTCTATTAGGTACGTGATATTGGGTCCTGGAATGAGAGGAGGTAATCCTTTGAATTATGGTTGAAATTTCAACAAACTTAAACATCCATTGGTGTAAACACACATTTATGATGTAATGAAAGTGAACACTGAAACATGCATACTCAACAATCATATCAGCAACAACAAATGAATTCCGTATGTTGGGGAGCTGGGAGCTACTTACTTTGTCTAGAAACAGATCCCCTGTGACTAACTATTCCTTGCTGCTTCGGTTCACCAACAGTTCTAGTCAGCTGAAAGTGAAGATAGTCGCATGATATAAGAAAATCAATCTTAATCATCAACAAAAAGCAAATACAAACAAGGAAAACAGCCTTTTGAGGCAAATGTAAAAAGATAAACGATTTGTGGAACTCATGTGATCTACTGTATACTATCATTTATGTTATGTACAATCCTTTTCAAAAAAAAAAACAAAACTCAAGTGTATGTTTCTGTTAAATCGATCCCAAAACCACATGTCTGCATACATAGGACATAGCTCAAACACTTAAGTTTCAAAGAATGCAGACCTTGTTGAATGTTCCAGCTAGATCATCAACATTGGTAAATGAACCTAAACCTTCATCCTGCAAAAAAAAGTAGGGTGCCTCAAAAACTCAAGGGTAAATTCTATAGGACTGCAATTCGTCCTGCTATGCTTTATGGAACAGAGTGTTGGCCTACGAAAAGGCGACATGTCCAACAGCTACACGTAGCCGAAATGCGTATGTTGAGATGGATGTATGGCCACACGAGGAGAGATCGTGTCCGGAACGATGACATACGAGAGAGATTAGGAGTGGCACCAGTTAAGGAAAAACTTGTGCAGCATCGTTTGAGGTGGTTTGGACATATTCAACGAAGACCACAGGAGGCACCGGTTCGTAGCGGAATGGTAAGTCGGCCAAATGGTGTAAAGAGAGGCAGAGGTAGACCAAACTTAACTTGAGAAGAGTCTGTGAAGAGAGATCTAAAAGATTGGGATATCGCCAAAGAGTTAGTTTTGGATAGGAGTTCGTGGAGGCTAACAATTCACGTGCCTGAACCTTGATTGCCTGTTGTTGCTCCTTTTTAGTTGTCTCTCGAGATTTCATCTCTAGCCTACCTCAACTTGCTTGGGACTAAAGGCTTTGTTGTTGTTGTTGCTGCAATGTGAGCAGTTAATATATGCTGTGTGGCACTATGTTTTTAAGGCGGTGAGGTGAGGTGCAGCACTCAGCCCCCTTCCAATCGCCTAGGCGACACCTAGGCGAGACAAGGCAACGCCATACCAGCCTAAAAAATAAGGAAACAGGGGCAGACAAGGAAAAAAAGAAGAGGAAAGGGAAAAAAAAGGAAAAAAAAATGAAGGGACGAGATGGCCCCCAGATAGGCATGCACTCCTGTCCAGTGCCCGACTCTTTCCGCAGCGCCGCCGCTGCTCCTCACATGGCGCTGCTGCCGCTCCTTCCCCCCTTGCTTCCGCTCCTCCCTCCTCTTCCGCTGTGGATGCTCCTCCAGATCGGCGGCCGGGTCTTGCGCCAGCTAGCAGCGCGGAAGCTATCAAAGACTGCTGTTGCGGTGAGTTTTTGGCCTTTCTGACCGTTTCCATCCCTTTTTCCTCTCTTCTCCCTCTATCCCTCTGTTTCACTGCAATTTTGGTAAGGCGACGAGGACGTTGTGGGTTCTCTCACCGCTTGGATGCCATGGTGACGCCTTAAAAACAGGTGTGGCATAAAGAATATGTTGCAGGTCAAAACACACTGTGCCTAGATTATTACTACCTCCATCCCATAAAAACATCATTTTTTGACTTTCAAAAACCACGTTTGACCACTCGTCTTATTCAAAAATTTTTTTTGCAAATATAAAAACAAATAAGTCGTGCTTATAGTATTTTTAATGATAAAACAATTCATAATAAAATAAATTATATTTTTACAAATTTTTTGAATAAGACGAGTGGTCAAACTTGAAATCTGAAAGTCAAAAAATGATCTTTTTATGGGACAGAGAGAGTAATGAATACTCCCTCCAGTTCCATATTTGTTGACATTTTGGATAATGACACGGTCTCCAAGATGAAACTTTGACTTATGTTTTTTCTATAAGTTTTTATTTAAAAGTGACATATTATACTTTTATGAAAGAACTTTTTAAGACAAGTCTATTCATATAATTTTCACATTTTTATACTTAACAATTTTAAAGTTATTTTTTAATTTATTTTTCCAATGTTTGACCCAAACCTTGTCCAAAGCGTCAATAATTATGGAACCGGAGGGAGTAATGCGTATGATAAATATCATATATTTTGTTTTATCACTAATGTTATTTGAAACACAACTTATAATTTACACATATAAACTAATTTTCAAATAAAACGAATGGTCGTTAAATGTAAATGACGACAACAATTTAAGAATGGAGAGAGTATCATTTATGCTACCTCTATGAGATCATCCCTTCCATAAGGAGTGTGCTCCTCATCGCCTAGCCCAACAAATGCAGCATCAACACCATCATCATCATCATCCAGTCCACCTAGCTCAACCTCCTCAACCACATTGTTGCCGAAGAAATCATACTGTGATGCATCAAATTTGGTATCGCCTACATAGAGATGTTAAAAAAAATGTTGCAATCACAAATAGATGATAGAGGATAAAAACTACAAGTAAACTAAATACAGACCCAATGAAAATAGTCACAGACTAAAAACGGCCAAAATGAGCCCACTATAGAATGTTAGTTATAGAGGGTGCAGAGATGAACAATCATAAAAAAAGCAACAATTGATACCGTAAGTCCCAAAGGACGAAGAGATATAACTAAGAACAGCAGGATAGTGCCAAACAATTAGCTGCAGGCCACAGCCCACTCAAAAGTAATGTTTCAAGGAAATTCAGAACAAGCTAGCTCAAACAGGCTCCACTTACTAAGTTTGGAGTTGTAAGGTGGTTTCCACACTATGGCAGACCACAATCGATCCCACTATGCAACAATAAGCTCATTAACTACAATAATCAATTTAATCCTGCAGACTTTAACCACCGTCAAAAACCATGGCATAGTTCTCTAAGAAACCAAGCTGGCTCGTTCACCCAACTGAAGAACTAATCAAAACCTAAGACGGTAGGCGCTATGAGGTTAATTCATCACCCCGGACCAAATTCTTTACTTAACTAACATCTGATTTCTTGCTAAGAAAGTCCATCACTGAATCTGAATCAGCTCAAAGTCACCATTTTTTTTTGCTACTACAAAGAATCCGAACAGCACGTGAAAAGTCAAAAGGGGGGCGAACATGGTTCGCCAGAACAACCCAATCGCTATCGCAACAACCTCTCGCCAGGAAAGATACTGTAATCTCGCGCACCTGACTCCATGGCACCCCCAAAGCAATTTCTCGAAAACAGGCCGCTAAGAACCAGAAGCGGATCTACCAATAGGGCGAGGTAGGGCGGCCGCCCTACCTAACCGGACTGTATAACCTTGAGTGGGCGCGAGGAGCAGAGCGGATCGTGGCGGGCGGGGTGGAATGGCGGCGCTCGGAGGATGGGTGACGGCGATCCGCGGGCTGGGGCGCGGAGCGAGTCCGCACGGGCGGGGCGGCGGCGCTGGACGGGACGGGGCTCGGGAGAGTTTTGGATATTTCACAGGGAAATTATGTATAAATCACAGATACAAATAATTTTATAATATATTATTTCACATAGATTACAATTTAATTAAAAAGACAATATTTAAGTTTTAAATTTATAAATTTTATGAGAGGTATGAAGCGTTAAGTTGCTGAGTCCGATAGCTTCGAGCAGCAGTTATAACAGTCACTCGTTCCACCGTTCAATTTCAAAAATGTATAGATTAGGACCAGGATATCAAGGACTTGGAGCAACTCGTCAGAGCGATGCGGTGGTAGTGAACACTGCACTGTATATCAGACAGTAACGGTGTTTAAGGTGCAGGAGTAACAGCTAGTAGAGGATTCGACGAGAGGCAATACAAAGTATAAACGACGTAACATCAGCAAACCATAAACAAGAGAACCATACAAGGTGGCTGCAGATCGACCCACGCAATGTCGATCTGGATACATTTAATTTATCGTTGAAACCGATACTTACATCGTAGATATATACTCCTAGATGACTTTGAAACAAGCATGCAGCAGCACGCGCGCTTCAGTTTAATTATTTCATAACCGGAAACTGTTTGAATTCTAGAATTCAGATTTTGGATTTTTGATTCTAAAATCTGGATTTTGAGATTTTAAAATCTCTACTGTTTGGTTCATGAGATTGTAGCTGGATTTTTGAATTCTATAATTCAAATTTAAAATTTTGAGTATATTACGTAATTTTATCATTTTAAGTATATTAATTTGTATTATGATATAAAATTTTGAGTAAAATTTAAGTTTATGAAATTTTATAGAATTTTATAATTTTTTAAAAACTCATCTATTTAGAACACTATCGGATTTTTTTTATTCGGATTCTTAAATCCAACTGGATTCAAACGGGACCTTGTCACAGACACCGGGTAACCGGGGAAGACCTTATTCAGCATACTAAACTTTCGTGGAACTTGAAAGCAAATTAACGACATGCACCCATCATGGAAGCAACATCTCACGGCTGTTCGCACCTGTTGTTCCTGACGCAACGGCTGTAGCAGCTCGATGGAGCAGGGTAGAGCTGACAGTAATGGTTACATGCTACCTTGCATATTCCGCATCTCTGCGAGCAGGCTCCCAGGCCTTTGCGAGCGCTTATTATTACCTGCTCCGCGAGCTCAGAGGAGTCAGATGCGGCAGCTTCGTCATCCTGCAGGTCGAGTTGGCGAGCATTGACGTCAACCAGCTCCCATCCGACGCAGAGGACCAGCAGCGTGCACACGGCAGCCATCTTGGCGAGTGAAGAAGCCATTGTTGAAAGGAGTTGAAAGTTAAAGCAAGAATATGGAAGCGATGTATATGAGTGAGAGCTAGATGCGGGATGCGATGTGACGCAAGAACATCGATCTCAGCTATTTATAGAGAGTTGGAGAAACGTTGCACTAAGGAGTAGCTAGGTAGGCATCCTTATCCTTCGATGCATGGACTGACGATCACATACATATCCTACATTATCTCTTCTACAGTCATGTTCCTCTGATGACTCGAATTCATGCGCCCATTAACTCAAGGATAGGCAGCATGCTGGACACGTCCGTCTAACTCAACTCAATACGCGCGCCGGTCAACTAATCTAGCTCTACTCCCTCCGATTTTACCTATAATAATTCATATTATTAAAAAATATGATAAACATCACATATTTTTATTGTAATTTACTTCATTATAGAGGTATTTGAAACACAATAGATAATTTTATATATTTGAATTAACAAATGCTTTAAATAAGATAAATGGTTAAAAAAATTGATGTAAAAGTCAATAGCCGGAGGGAGTATACCTTTTCATATGTTGTATTAGCTAGTAGCTATATATAGGTGGCCATGTTCAGCAGCGGATTGCCTTAATAGAAGTCCAAGATAAACTCTCCTCTCATTTCTACTTCAGAGGACCGGCCAATTTATTTTCATTTTGAGTCACAAAGTTAGTAGACCGGGATGCATGTTCGAAGGTAGAAAGACGCCGCTGATCAACATGCACAATTCACGGCGGCGCCTGCGGGCCTTGAAGACCTCATCGATGGGCTACAGTGAGATGGTCATATATAGTTTTTTTTTGTCGTAGATATAAATGCGTTTCATAAAGTTAATTTATATAAATTACAGGGTATCTCTTGGTTGTAATTAATTTTGCATCAAAGGACCATGTGTGTACGTTATGTCGAAAATACTGAAAATAACCGATTTGTAAGACTGTCCCATGGGAAGACTCCATGAGTTTCAGCTTCACATATAGATTTATAGGTCAGAAAGCCGTCCAAATTTCTTGCTTTATCGATGACAAGACAAGGGTAAATATATGCAGGTTAATAACCCACCTGTCACATGTATTTTATTCTAAGTAAGCTACTCCTGCGTCAAGCTCAAGGACTCGTCTTTCTGTTGCATGGCACGTTCAAGCACGCGCATCCATCGGTGACGCAGTAGCCTTCGTCGTACTGCTGGAACTGGCAGAAGGTGTTGCAGGTGTCGTTGTGGCACAGGTGATACCGCATGATGATATGCGGTATGCATGTCTGGGGGTCGACGACGGAGCCGCTGTCTTTTGATGCCTTCAGATGAACCCTTGAACCTGTACTCGGTCACGAAATAGCATGAAAATTACTAATACATATAGATACATATAGGAGGATCGTAATTTGTAGGCAGTTGGGAAGTACCTGATGATAGCACTATGGTGGTCAGGCACAGGAACAACATGAGATGGAATGCTGCCCTCATGGCGATAAATTGTTTGATCAAATCTGATGTTGTGATGAAGAAGAAGAAAGTGTATTCTGGGTTGTGATATTGGAATGGAGTAGCAAGGTATTTATAGATACGCACAGTAACTTTCTCTATATTTGGCACCAATTTAATTCTAGCATTAAATCATGCTTAAAAGTCGCGTGGCAGGAATGAAGTTCTCAGTCAATTGCAGTTTTTGAGGCGACCTATAAATTAATATTTGGCACCAAATTAATTCTAGTATGAAATCCTGCTTAAAATAGTCGCATGCGTTTCCTTTTTGCGTGGACTAGCTTTTCAAGTAATGCTGGCTTATAGCCCGGGCATGCAGTGCCTCTCTTATTTTTTTACCAGCAGATGCATCTCTCAGGGACTAATTAAAGGCCACTACCGGAAACCGAGAGTTTGCCGAGTGCCGTAGGCACTCGGCAAAGTGCATAAAATACTCGGCAAAATGTTTGCCGAGTGCCACCCACAGCAAATTTCACTCGACTTAGTTTGTAACGGCAAGTAGCTGTTTGTCGAGTGCTTTTTGTCGTGCACTCGGCAAACCCTTTGCCGAGTGACGTATTGTTTCCGGAATCGAACCCGTGACCTCCTCCTCGCGCGCGCCCCCTCTCTAACCAGTCCACCACGCTGTCAGTTGTGTTTAGACTCTATTTTAGTTCCACACATATTATACAAAACTGAGTGTAAATGACTTGTTTGAGGTACTAAACGAATTCAAATCAAAAAGTCGTCAACTATAAAGTTTTATAACTTTTCGAGATTTACAACTTTCATTTTGGTAACTTATCCATCCGAGGTCATTTACAAAATTTGAATTTCAAATTTAAAAAATTCAAACGTAGTTTTCGATAACAAGATGATTTCAAATCAAAAAGTTGTCAACTACAAAGTTTCCTAATTTTTTGAGATCTACAACTTTCATTTTGGCTGTTTCTCCATTCGAGGTCGTTTGAAAAATTCAAATTTTGAACTTGCATGTTTGCCGAGTGTCTGTGATTTCATTTTGGCTGTTTTACACTCGGCATACAAGAAATATCCGATTTTTTAAAGCATATTTGGAGCAGCAAATTAATTTAAATTAAAAAGTGTTCAACTACAAAGTTGTATAACTTTTCAAGATCTACAACTTTTATTTTGGTCATTTCTTTATTCGACAAAGCGATAGAAACGTTGTTCGTAAAATCTACATCTCTCGTATAGTTTTATTGAAACTATAAAAAAAATATATAAGATTTATCAACAAATTTACTACCACTATTTCGGATGAACAAATGACCAAAATAAAAGTTGTAGATACACTCGGCAAATGACTGTTTTGCCGAGTGTTGGCAAACATGTAAATTTACCGAGTGCAAAAAAAAAACACTCGACAAACATCCGGTTTTCGGCAGTGCGCTGCCCTGTATCCTGAATTATACTTCTTCCGTTTTTAAATTATTAACATAGTTGACTTTAGACATCAAATTTGATTATTCGTTTTATTTAAAAAGTTTAATGAATATTATATTTATATTTAAATTAATTTTTTGAATAAAACGAAGCTCAAAGTTTATGTCTGAAGTTAACGGTTTTCATAATTTGGAAACGGGCAGAGTATAAAAGAAATGAGGGCAAACATCTGCACGTTGACTTTTAATGTGTCTGATAAAAAAATCGACCTGAAACCGGCTCGGTTCGAACCGCAAAAACCTTCAAACCGCACCTTCTTTTTCCTTTCGATTCGATTCGGTTTGACCCGGCATCAAAAGGTTGGAACATGGATTCGGTTCGATCTAACCCAGGGTCGAATGGATCCTCTGCTGGCGGTGCCGGTGACCATCGCCCACCCCTTTCCTTGGCCTGTCATTCACTGCCGCGGATCATCAGCCTCGCCCGTTGCTCGCTGTTGTTGACCGCCGGCCATCGCTCACCCCTCCTATCGGCTCGTTGCTTGCTGCCGCAGACTGCCGCCATCACCCGCTGCCACGGACTGTCACCGTCGCTCGCTGCCGCGGACTGCCGCCGTCGCTTGCTGCCATCGACTGCCATCGTCGCTCGCTGCCGCGGACTGCCGGCGTTGCTCGCTGCCGCGGACTGCCGCCGTCGCTCGCTGCCGCGGACTGCCGACTTCGCTCGCTGCCATGCGTGGACTGCCAACCGTCGCTCGTTGTGGATTAAATTAGCAGCATCTTTATTAGTTTTCCCTCGAGAATCAGATCAATGTGAAATGCCCCTGCTTGAGGAACTCATGATCCCGAAGAAGAGCGGCCACCCATTGTGTGCGGCGGCAGGCAACAGCGCTAACTGTACCGGACCTTGTTCCATGGCAGCAGCGGGCCGTCTTCACCAGCTAGCTACGAACCACGTCGAGCGCAGCTAGCAGCAGCTCCATCAATCTTTGTATGCGCTTCAACTCAGCGTGTTCCAATGCTTAGAGGGTTGCACCGTGGGTCAACGGTTCATACGAAAATAGGGGGGCGGTGCGACCCTGCTCCAACGCTTGCGGCATCTGGTTCGCAGGAGCAGGGTAAGGTTCGCCCCGAACCGCTCCACTTTCAGGGCGATAAAAAAATAATTGCCTTTGCACAAACTATTGCACTGTAAGCAATAGCTAAAGTAATAGTAGTATGATGGCTTGGTTCCAGTTTTAGCTAAGAAAAAGAAAGAGCTGGTGTGATGACGATCCTGAAGCATAGTCCAGTTGCTCTAACACAACGTTGATATATGTGTCATGTGAACATCAACCTTCACCCATACAAATGCAAAGCTAATTTAGCTAAGATGCATGTACTCATCGGCTAAGACAGCATTAACCAGTAAAGATTCCACTCCACGGTCAAGCCCTCGAACGGTAGTTTTAACTATCATTTATAAGCTGTTCTTATTAGGGTGCTAAATCAATCAAACAGCAATGAAGTACTCGAAATTGAAAGGAGATTTTGGCCGGATTAATATCTGTAAAACCTATCTTAACTGATATGCTCCAACATAAAAATGTTCATTTTTATTCAACAGTCAAAACGGACCCACAAAAGTAAAAAAAGATTCAGTAACAACTGTCCGGTGCATGGACCCTGGTCAAACGGTTACAGAGAAGAGGATCATTGGCCGGCTGAGTAAAACTTGCTGAAACAATCACTATATATAATGGATCAAGATAATATTTCTGCAGCCACCAGGAACTTCAGATAACAAAACTGTCCATTTGAAGCTCTCTGCAACAGATTGTCGAATAAGCATCTTCATGACTTGTTCCATGGCATATCAACCTTTCGGCTTGCTCCAAAGCGTTAAGTACACAAAACAGTAAGAATAATTTAATCGGATAATATAAATCTGAAATATGGAAAGACGTCAAACAATATGCACACATCACAAAGATGAGCACACACACGCACGCACGCACATCACAGAGATGAGCACAACACACACACACACACAATAACAGGATCAAGAAAAAATTTAATAGTGTTAGAAACACAAAAGTACAAAAAATGAATGCGAAAATTTACTGAAAACTAACCTTGTGTTCATACTCAGCCCCACCGTTTCCACCACTGCTTCCAAGTTCATGAATGCCTACATCCTGCCGGCGCACGAAACCAGCAGCCGACAAAAGCCTCCGTTCTGGTAGGCAACACCATGAGGGGCGTACAAGGAAACATGACCTACAGTGTGAATTGGAGCACCGGATCTGGAGTGTTGTCAAGAAAGAGATCGTCGATATGATCGAAAGCAAGAACACATAAATGTAAGCCCATTAATTTGCAGTTCATCTATGCCTTTCTATAGAGCTTATGCTTTTTTCCTTCATTGCTCCAGCATTTGTGCTGAGGATAGCACAATTCATCAAGGCATGGGGACAGGTGGTATCAACTCACAGCAAGAGGAGGATTGGAGGGGATGAAAATGTTCCGAGCCTGGAGTTTGCTCGTTGTTGTTGTGGAAAGTCTTCCTCAGCTTCCAAAAGGATCCAGGTATATCTATGGGCTTTGTTTCGAATTCCTGCGGCTCCGGCCTTCCATCTCTGCCTAGAACTTTAATAACAAGCATAGGTAGAACCGAGTTTCTTCATGAATGTTCTATTCATCAGAAGCCCTCTGTAACTTTTCTGTCGAATAAGCCTCTTCATGACTTATTCCATGGCGGATCAACCTTTCAGCTTGATCTGAAATTGTAAGTTCAAAAATACCATTAGAACAATTTAATCAGACAATATCAGCAAATGGAAATCTGAAATATGGAAAAAAAAATGTCAAAACCACACATCACAAAGATGAAGGACGCGCGCGCGCGCACACTATATCAATATATCTGCATCAAGAGAAGACAATAGTGCTAGTAACATACAAAAACAGAAATTGAAAATTCACTGAAAAATAACCTTACGTGTGACTCACTTAGCCTCACCAGCTCCACCAGTCTGGAGTTGGAAGGCGGGAGGCAAAACCATCATCACAGGATCGACTTTAATCACAAGTTGATGGGACACGTGCAAGCCAGAGAAAATGGACGACAATACCCTCCACGCTCTTGGCATCTTCGACTTCGTCCATCTAGAATTCCCTTCTACTATCTGTGCCTCGCACCGGGACGTTCTCATCGAGTTCGTCCAGAATTTCAACAACAAATGTAGGCAGAGCCGAGTCCGTGGCACTACTGTCCGAGCCAACAAGGCTAGGTTCCATAAAAATTTGGGAATCCGGGCACGCACACGCGTGGAGATATCCAGGCTGCCGCCCAACTTCTGCCCTAGGGCTCTGTCGTCCACTGCTGAGCCCTAGGGCACTGCTGAGCCTGCTGAGCCGCAGCGGCCGTGCGCCTCCGCACAACAGGCCCGGCTCTTTTTTTTATCCCCTTATTGCCAAGCACCGCGTTGCATGGCTGGGGACACAAACACTGTCAACAGAGCAGAGTGGTGCTCGTCGGATCCATCGATCACCATCTTGCAGCGCAGACCGAATAAGGTAGCGCGGATTTTGCACGGGCCCCGTTGTGCGAACCCGTCCCGCGCGGTCCGTTCGGCCGGGCAAACGGCCGCCCGACGCGCCCGTTTTTTTTAGGGGGGTCCCCTTTGCCAGCCGCAGCGGCCGCGCGCCCCCGCACAACGGGGCCCGGCTTTTTTTTTTATCTCCGAATAAGGTGAGATCGAGGGGAGTTACCCAGTGATTTGGTGAAACTTTGGGCGAGGAGCGGCACAGCCAATGAGGAGGAGGGTTTCAGAGCGTGCTGGGTGCTGGCAGCCACGCGAGAATGTAAATTTGGGGTCCCGTGACTCAGGCTCTTACCTCTCTATAGCTTGTTGACTTGTTGCAACAGTAAGCCTATTCCCAATGCTTATGGTGGATGTTCTCCTAGGAAGGTGTCTACCAGCAGTGATGGTAGCTAGGATCCAGCTTGCAGTGCGGCAAGGTGCCAAAGTGGCCCCGCTATGCTCAGTGCTTCTATAGCTAGACAAAATTTCCGTATACTACAGATCAATTTTTTTTAGTGTCGTACCCACAAATTAACTTCAGTCAGTGTTTTACCCACAAACCAGCTTCAGTCAGTGTCTAACCCATAAATCAACTTTACTTAATGTCCTACTCACAAATTAGATTTAAAATAATATTTCTATTTTTATATATCATCATGTACTCTCTCTATTCTTTCATTGTTATCGCCGTTGACTTCTAACTCTAACTTTGACTATTCATCTTATTAAAAAAATTAATAATTATAATATATTTTGTTATAATTTTATTTATCATTAAAGTTATTTAAATCACAACTTAAAATTTTACTCATTTGAACTAATTTTTTGAATAAAACGAATGAGACGTTGAAAATCAACGGTGACCTCAATTAAAAAACAACGGAGGGAGTACTTTTCAGCCAAAAGCAGTTTACTGATAAAATCATCTGGTAGAGTGTAAATTTGCCGCTGAGATTATTCATATTACACCTACTTTTCTCATGAAGCTTTTTTGAATAATCAACGGCATTAAATTCTACAGAATGATATGCTACCTCATCTTTTCAGATGCTCCCCAATTAAGAACCCAAAATAAATATCCTCGCCATGCATGACACATATATCTCTTCATATATGCATGCATATTTTATATGTAACTAGACATCAATTAAATAATCTCTTGCATGTTTCTTTTTGAGCTGGATAAAGTAAATGAAAAACGTAAGATATGATCCTAAGGATTTATTTGTACTCCTTTCTTTTGTTTATGACAGCGTACCATTTAAATATTGACTGTGTTCCCACCGGCTCCAGTCTCTGATCATCTACGTTGAAACTACAGCCGGTGTTTCGGATGAATAATACTGAAGCCGTTGGGGATACCGGAGGAAGAAGAAACAGTAATCCTGGTGCAAAGGAAATGAAAAGAAATTAGGGGATAGGGCTTCGCGGCAGATGGTTGGCGGTCTGTGATCCGTCAGAGGCGGTTTAATTTCTAAAGGAAGACGAAACTGGTTGTGCACCCTCTTTGCAGATTCTGATCCATTGTGTATCAAGCACTTGCATTAGGTGCAAATATAGGCGAATAGCTAGCTAGGTGGCATCAACCATCAACTATAAAGCCTTTTTATAGAAAGTCAGCCGTTCGGCATTTAATTGCTCTCATTTGTAGAGATTTTCGAATTCAATACAAACACCACAAAAGCTTGAGTTTAGCCTATATATGCTCTTTATTTAATTTCTAACTCGCTGGTGAAGCAACGCTTCAAAATGCTAATTCGGTATAACCTGGTTCTTTTCGTAAATGTATCACACACACACACACACAAGATCAAGAGAAGATTTAAAAGTGCTAGAAACACAAAAGTACAAAAAAAATGAAGATCTCAGTGTAAGGACATATTAGTCCCGAGGGAACCTCTCCATGCGTTTGGGGCGCCAATGGATCTGTGAAATGGGGCAATGATGTGGCCATAGAACCAGAAGACGACCAGCAGAACCCGAGTCCTTGGAACAAATGTAAGCCCATTAGTTTGCAGTTCATCTATGCCTTTCTACAGAGCTTATGTTTTTTTCCTCCATTTCTCCAGCATTTGTGCTAAGGATAGCACAGTTCATTAAGGCGTGGGGACAGATTGCATCAACTCGTGGCAAGAGGAGGATGGGAGGGATGGAAATGTTTTGGGCCTGGAGTTGCTTGTTGGTGTTGTGGAAAGTCTTCCCCAGCTTCAAGAGGGATCGAGGTGTGCATATGGGCTTTTTTTTGAATTCCCGCCTTCCATCTCTATCTTGCACCGGGACAATCTGATTGAGTTCGTCTAGAACTTCACACACACACAAGAGTTTAGAAGGTCTGAATAACAGTGTTATTTCCATGTTTTCAGTAACATAGCTAGCATAACCTTTTGAACAGTTTATACATAATAATACTGTTAAATTGGGTGAACTAGCTAGAGATATCATGACATTCAAATTCATGTAAAATTATTAGAGAATGATAGCTTAACCTTTTCATGGGTGGAGTAGAGTGAGGATATTGTCATGACACCGAAACAACATGCATGATATTGGATGCCGCCACACAACACGTACAGATCAACCCTTTCTGTTCGAGCGGTCGCTCCTACGCACCGCGGTGTCGCCGCACCGCTGGAAATCAGCGAGGCGCGAGTGCGGGAACGCCGCCGCAGCAGCGAGCTGGGACTTCCCGGCACCGGAGCTGAGGCCGATTTCGCCGCCGCCGCAGGTGAGGAAGCACTGTTTGACCTGGCCGCACTTGAGGATCTGGACGATGACGGTCCTGCCGCCGTCGTACAGCTTCATGACGTAGCACTCGTCGTCGTCGCCGGGATCGCCGCCGAGCGCCTCATCGGGGTGGACTGCCGCTGGCGACGACGACATGGGACCGCTCCCGGCGCCGTCACGAATAGCGACGGTGACCGACGACGCTGCGTCGTCGTCTCGCGGGCATTCGAGGTGGCATTCGTCCCAGTACACGGGGCACCAGTGGATCATCAACGGGTTGCGCCCGGCGCAGAGGTAGCAGGTGTACATCGCGGGGCCGTTGCTGCTGTCCGCTGGCACGGTCGCCGACGAGCTGTTGCGGGCGCTGGTCACGTTGCCGGACACAGCATCCCCGTTGCTCGCGGCAGCTATGGTGCCGGCGAGCAGTAGGAGCAAAAGGGTGGACACGACGAGGTTACACGGGGCCGAGTCATTCGGCATGTTGCTGTTGGACAGTGAGTCTAGGGTATTGAGAGATACGATGATGCTTGTTCATCTGAATGTTCGGGACGGTACATGGGTTTATATATAGCACTAGTGTGGATCAAATGGAGGGAGTTGAGAAATCTATGAAGGAAAACACTATGGAATATGGGACTGTCCACGGGTTTATATGTAACATCTGAATGTTGGATTTAACACTATGGAATATTTGAGGTCTTGTTTTCAACCTCTTCTATATATATTTCCAATTCTTATCCCAATCACCGTTGTTAAGTGCATATATTGCCGTATAGCCGGCACCAACAATCAACTAGTCGTCCTCGTTATTATAGAAAGCTAACTGACTGAACAGACTGCCTGTTCTAATATGTTGCGAAAAGACATTTATTAGTTCCCCTTTGTGGAGGGCTTCAGAATCAATGCAAAAACCACAATAAGCCTGTCTTCATTCTGAGACGGTTTCAGCTTCTAAGGCAAGATGATAAGGTCATGGCTACAGTCTAAAAATGATATTTGTTGATCAGAATGTATGGGACAGTACATGTGGGTTTAGTATGGATTGCAAATACAGTGCGTACAGACAAAGAATGCACATGCTTATTTGGTGTATGGCTGGTGGACTTATATACAGCACATGTATAAATTCTTGATACAAATAACCTGTTAGATGCACAAAATATGTCAGCATGGGGTATCGGGTAATGTTTTGGAAAGCTCCAAGTCCAAAACAAACCCATTCGAAGCTTGTGAGCATCCAAAAAGGTTTGAATTACTAAACCTTCTAGAAAGCCACTAAAAAATTTTAATTTTTCTTGTCACTGCTGCGCGCGTGCACACACACTCTCGAGTTTGGGCTCTTTAGTTTAAATCTAATTTACCAGTGATCAAATACCTTGCAAAAAATGCAGAACGAACAGCCTTCTGCAAGCATTGATCTGAACCTCCGATCAAGTGGTTATCAGGAATAAAGGCGGCACTTCCCCGTTCCAGCACATACTGTACACTCATCAACATCACCTGCAATGTGTCTCAAGCAGTACTTGATGCGATCATTCACAATATCCTGCAAGAACATTTCCGCAATGAATTAATCATCATATATATGTTACTGAAAGACAGGATGACTAAGTTGATCCCACCCAGTTGCTCACAAATGGGCATTGCCTCCTATATTAATTAAGAAACAGGGTAGTTGCAAAACCGACCTCTTTTGGATTCAAATTCTTGGACCTTTTCAGAATCACGATTAAACAGAGGTCTGGTTTTGCAATTGCCCCTTAAGAACTTGATCTGGAATTCCACATCACAGGAATTTTTACGTGGTACAACCAGAAGCTGAATATATTGACAGCTATACGAGTGTCAGCTGCTTTCAAAGAAAAAGGCTATTTACAGGAATTCCCTGGCTACCGAATTAACGATACAGTGAAAGTAAGATGAAGCAATGCAATAACTCCTTACTATGATAGTTTATCACACTGAATACTACAAAAGCCTTTACATTGTTTCAAAGCCTATTAAATCTTAAGAACTGATGACTTGCATATATTGCCATGGTAGACATATATTACTATGACAGTTTTATCACACTGAGTGCTACAAAAGCCTTACAATGTTTCAAAGCCCATTAAACTTTAAGAGCTGATGACTTGCATATATCAAGGTCCATCAAGGCCACTATTGACACCAGCCATTAATTAATTTCGTAAAAAAAACTCAAAATCCTTCCTGACTTATGGTAATTTGGGCGTACAATTTCAGCATGGTCAAAATAAATACTTTAGATCTATTAGAAAGATAAATATTTCCTCTACCCTTAACATATGACATTGAAGACAACAAATCCAGTACAATTTTAACTAAATTAACTGTCCTAACATCATATATTTAAGAATAGGAGTAGTAGATATTTTGAAATGTCAAACCAAATTATTATTGCATACCAGGTACCAATACACATCAAGAGGGCAGTCATTCTAGAGACATTATTTTTCAGTAAAGACCATTTCAATTAGTAAACAGAACGAACTCTTTTGAAAGACAGAAATTGTACATCAGATCCACATGATATCTATTATGCTTTTCAATTAACATAAAAACAATAATAAAAACTTTCAGCCCCAAATAAGTCGGGGAGATGATAACCAAACAAGCACTCACAAAAGAAAGCAAAAACAGGAGGAAATAAGTTTTAAAAACATGAAAAGCAATACAAACAAATAAAAAAATAGGAATAAGTTGGGGTATGCAATTACATTAACGGGTAAGTGAATATAAAAGAAATAACCCAGAGGGGACTCAATGAGCACATACCACCATAAGTTCATGCAATCCAAGAGGGGCAGTGACAATATAAGGTATATTTGAGTGCTCCTTAGAAGCCTCTGCTGCTAAAGTAGGGATATCCTGAGAAAAACAGTGCCAGCACATTTGATAAACCATCATCTATATATAAATATCGATACAACTGTTTGTACGAGGTAGATACACATGATTCCCTATAAAATAATTATAAGCAATGGAATACCAAACATTCAATTGTTAGCATGCTTAACAATAAGAATCGTGGATCTTAAATAGAAGCATACCTGCTTCCAGTGCCGTCCAGGGGAAAGGAAATAAAGATTAACAATAACACGGGATGCTCCTTGCTGTACACATTTTCCAAAAGCATCCTTAATGGAAGGCTCAGCAAGCTCCTGCATTTTGCGAAACATTACATGGTAAAGTAATGAAAAGAAGACCATACAGTAACAACAAAAACAAAACATTTTAGTCCCAAAATTCAAACTAAATATTGAGAAGCGTACAGAAAGAAGAATTTAAAAATATTAGAAAGCAAGAGTCAATACTAACATTGCAAAGAAGTCAAATCAAACAAAACAGAAACTAGCTCCAAAATAAATTAGGTAATATATCTCTTTTTAGCACAGGAAGCATAATTAGAATGGCATGGTACCATACCCAATATTTTGCTTATTGTTCTCTGAATAAATCACAGTCAAAACTACATAAAATCTTTTTCATCAAGTCTCAAATCATTTCACCCACCTCCTGTGTAAGCTAAAATGCTAAATTAACACTAAGCAGCTTCCGTGGGTACCAGAACCTAAATCTTTTAGGTTTACCCACCATGAGCCCCAAAATTTAACTTCTTGTAGATGTTAAGGCGCGCCCAAACAAGCTTGTCACAGGATTGATGCTAGGTAGACTAGAACAAATACATGAATTTAAAATACTTTAAAAGGAACTAAAGCTAAATCTACAAGGTCATCAGCTGGACATGGAAACTCATAGTACTTTGCATGGAAGCATTATAATTATACTACTTCGGGCCCTGTTTTGCTTTATACAGAAAATCATGGATAGAAGGATAACATTTGCACTACTATGGTCGATGGAACTAAAACTTGGATAGAGCAACTCAACATCAAATATCAGAATTGTGTTCTGTGCTCATGAGCCTTCTCGACTTGCCAAGTGACTTTAAAAGGAAAGAACACAGGAATATAATCAATTTAAAATCCTTCTGATATGGTTGTTCAGGAATGTACCTATTGTATAACACAATTATCCAGAGGAAAACAAAGTATGGATTTAAAGGAAAGTAAAATTACTATCTATTCTCCAATAGGTTGCACAGTGATTGGCCAAATTTCCTAATTAAACATATCTTAGGTCACATTGAGTTCACATTACAAGTAAATCTAATGATTTTTAGTTTCATTTCAGAAAATGGTGGGCAGGCCCCCGGATCATTTGCAGAAAGTCATTTGGATGGGCCTAAATTCCTCAAGTGTTCTAAAGAAAAAAAATGCATCAAGACTAAGGAATAATGAATAATACCATATTACCATATGGGCAGGCTCAATGATCCTGTAACCAGTCCTCGCTCTGAACTTCGCAACAAAATCATCTGCATATTTTCAGATGAATAAGGACCACATAAAAGCACCATCAAGGCAATAAAAAAAGGGCATCCAAATGAACATCAGATTCATTACGTAGCATAAGATTAGATTCTTGGCGCCGTGAGCCATGATCGACAATAATCACAGCATCTTTCTCCCCCACAGAGAAATCTTCACCTCCAGAAGTTTCCGAACCGAAAACAGGATCTGGTTTGCAACTCCTGGCTGTGTTTCGACAATATCGTCCAGTTCTTCGGAGCTTTACAAAATGAAAAGGATTCCTCACAGCAGTAGTCCTAATGCCAACATATAGATACAATATACAATGACAAAAAAGGAATTTTTAGGTGACAGCAGACCACATAAATCCGTTCGCTGGTAGCCAAGAAATGAAACGCGAGTCAAACAGTCCCAATTCCCAAAAGAAGTCACCTTGGGATAGGTTTGTTTGCGGGTGCTGCAGTGAAGGACTGGAAGGAGACCGAGACTGGTTGCATAGCAGAGGCGGACACAGGCCTGGGTAGACTCAACGTGCAGCGAGAGGCTTGTGTTCTTGATTTCTCTTCTCTGCTTCAATCCAGAGCCGGCCTGGTCGTGGCCGCCTCCTCCACAGCCCACACGTCGCCTCCTTGATGGCGCGGGCACCGGCTGTGAGTCTGGCAGCGCGCTGGCCCGGCGCAGCGTAGGCGGTGTCCCGCGGACGAGAGACCGGCGGCGAGCTGCGGCAGCCTGCTACTTCTCGATGGCGGAGAGTAAAGCGGGTGGAGCCCTGGAGCCTGGAGGGGCGGTGAATCGGTGATTTTCACTTTTTTTTACCAGATCAGATCACACCTTGGAATTTTAAGAAACCTTGTGAAATATGCACAACTTCATGTTACAACACTTCAAACATATTTTTTATACTGTTTATTTTATTTCTATCTTTTAGCAGATAATAATGATATTGCTTCTGATAATTCCTATTCTCCACAAAGACACTGATATTGCTAGTATCTTTTACTGTTGGAGTAGAAGAGAAAAGAGCTGAGACTTTTGGAATCAAAAGGCTAGCTGATGGGTTCAATTCAACTTCTCCAATGTAGTAGGTCTCTACTTGTCGATGCCTGAAGAGTTCTCTCTCCGTTCCTCAATTCAACTGCTCGATGTTATCTTATCGTCTTCATTTAACATTTTAAAAATATAGAAAGTATTTCGGAACAAAAAAAATTTTAATTTAATACATGTCATTATAATTTTGTGAAATTTAAAATATACCATTCGTGATCTACGTGTCATTCACTTGCAGAGTCTCATCTGTCATTGACACATAAATGATATATTTTAAAGTTTACAAAATTATAATAACATATATCAAATTTAAAAAAAACAAAATAGACGACAAAAAAAAAGTATAAAGGTCGGCACAAGTTGGCGGGCCCACTCTCCAGCGAGCTGAATCTTGGACTAATCTTTGCTGCCTGGGCATCTTCATCTTGCTCATAAGAAGCCGGATTTGTGAATGATTGGCCATGTGTAGGACAGTCAGATCCTGCCATACAACCAACCCAATTCCATCGCTCTTTCTCCTCCCAGCATCATCATCAAGACGAGGCCTTCTTCCTTCCCACATCGCCACCTCCTCCCTCCGGACGCCCAGCAAAGCACGCCGCCGCCGCCGCGTCCCCGCGCCGCTCGTCCTGATAAGCTCTGGTCGGCCGAGGCCCTCGGCATCCGCAGCCGCCCACTGCACTTGAGCTAGTCCTCGTCGCCGGCGGCGGTCGCCTCTGCCGGAGCGGAGGGAGATCCGGACGCGTTCCGTTTGAATTGCTTCGATTGGTAAGCTCTGAGACTGCAGCCGGTTCGACTTCGACCTCCAGTAATTCGTCTTACGGCGTGGAAATCCGAATCTTTTCCTGCCACCAACCGAGTCCGAGTTCAAATCTTTGCTGCCAGACTCCGTCCGGCTCGTTCAGACTTGTCCGTTCTTGGACTGAATCTCTAAAGTTCGTCTCTTTATTACGGTTCCAGCATAACCCGCCTAACCGCTGCAAGCAAAAGAAACCGTAGCGTTTTGCGAACCGTAGATTGCTTGATTGTCCTGCTCCGAGGGCGGAGGGGTTAGTCTGCTTGGTTAGAACTAGTTCGGTAATCTTATTAGTGCAATGTTCCACCTGGAAGGCCTGATTTACTGCTCGTCGTTTCCTTTTGACTCGACAGCTGCGGCCCCGGACGTTTCGTCTTCGGAGGTTGTACTGTTCGGCTAAGAAGTTGTTGCCACCCAAAGGAGGACATTCGCTGCTCCCATGGCAAAGCCTCCCAATGCCATCGGGCGAAGGTAAGCTTAGTACCACAATTACGAATATCTAGGCACCTCTCGGATGATTCGGCTGCAAACCATACCTGCTGTCCAACGGTTTTGTTTTTTTTTTTTTTAACTTTGATTTGAAATTCTGTTGTCTAAAATTTGTCAGCAGCAGCATGCCTAGATCAAATGAGGGCATGAGGCTCATATTTTCGGCAGTTGTCGGTGTCATGCTTGGCTACTTTTTTGGAATCTCTTTCCCTACAGTCAACATAACCAAGGTAAACTGGCCCTTGTTGCCTTGCTTTTTTCCTTCTGCCAATGCCATGTACCTGTTTCATAGAGAAAAAAAAAATTAACTTTACCCACTGTGCTTCGCAGCTTCACTTCCCATCTAGTATTATATCCTACATTGAAGACAGAAACTCTGGCATCACAACCCAAACATTGTTGAACCACGCATGGGCTTCTGCAAATAGTCATAAAAAGAACAGTTCTGATTCAAAATCTGATGAAATTCCCAAGGTGCTTTGACAAACTAGCTCTTTATACTTCCTGTTGTTTTTATGTTAGTTTTATATCTTTTACGGCCTTCACTATGTTAGGCCTGATACTTGTTATTTGTAGTTGGTTCTGTTATGGACACATTTTGGTACTGTATTTGTCAAGCATTGTGGTGAAACTTTAAGCTCCACAAGTATTTCAAGGCTGTAAATCTTCATTGTTCGTTATACATTACAAAGCTTATCACCCTATCTTCCATGAAAGTGTGATTACGGTAGCTCAATTTTTTCCTGTAAACATTACTTGTGATTGCTTGTTGATTTTCACGCCTGCATATGACATATTTAGCTTAATAATAGATTATTATGAATCCTCTTAATTTTTCTTAAAACGATTCCACAAAATTATGTGCAGATTTATGTTCCCACAAACCCAAAAGGTGCTGAAAGACTTCCACCAGGCATTGTTGTGTCTGAAACGGATTTGTATCCCCGAAGATTATGGGGTGAACCTAGTGAGGTTAGTGGTTATTGCTGCTCTAATGTTCTTGGTGCTGCCTCAAATCGGTTTTCTTTTTGAAATTTCTTTAACATGTGATATATAATCTGAACAATATATGGCCATATCTTCAGGACCTTACCAGTGAGCCGAAGTACCTTGTTACTTTTACAGTTGGAATCGGGCAAAAGGCAAATATTGATGCAGCAGTAAAAAAGGTAACATTAGCTGTTTAAACTGAGCACATCAGCAGATCAACTCTGAATATGATTTATACTTGATCAAGCATGCTTCTGAATAACATACAATCTCTTCAATTCTTATAAATTTCTTGTATAGTTTTCAGATAAGTTCACCATAATGTTGTTCCATTATGATGGTCGAACTACTGAATGGGATGAATTTGCGTGGTCAAAAAGAGCCATCCATGTTAGTGTCAGGAAGCAGACAAAATGGTAGGTTATTGCTCTAGTTCTCAGGTTTTGCTCATTGCACTGTCATTGGAAGGTACTGACGCTGAGCTTTTAATGGTTCTCTTGACTTGTTTATACAAGGTGGTATGCTAAACGTTTTTTGCATCCTGACATCGTTGCGAAATATGACTACATTTTCATCTGGGATGAGGACCTAGGTGTCGAGCATTTCAATGCAGAGAAGTAAGCATTAGATTTTTACTTTCTTTTCTGTTCAGTTGTTATTTGCACGATTAAGGTGGTATCACTATTTTTGCAGGTACATTGAGCTTGTTAGGAAGCATGGACTGGATATATCACAACCTGGTTTGGAACCTGACAGAGGACTAACATGGCAAATGACTAAACGTCGTGGTGATCGAGAAGTTCACAAGTGAGCTGAATCAATATTTTTGTCAGTGCTTAATGTTAAGCCATATGTCCTGAGTAATATTTTCCCTTTACAGAGTAACCGAGGAGAGACCAGGATGGTGTACTGATCCCCATCTGCCACCTTGTGCAGCGTAGGGCCAACTCTTTGCTGTGTATGTAATATTATTTGACCAGAAACCACTCTACATGTTCAATTTGATATGCAGATTTGTTGAGATCATGGCAACTGTGTTCTCCAGAAATGCTTGGCGCTGTGTGTGGCATATGATTCAGGTGAAGTTGCGTACTAGGTCATTTATTTGTCTGAAGTCCTATGCTTAGGAGCTGTTTTCTGCAGAATGACTTGGTCCACGGATGGGGTCTTGACTTCGCTCTCAGGAAATGTGTTGAGGTATTCTTTGCCATTAGTATTCATGGTTGTTTTTATCTCAACATGTCTTCGCTTATCGAATAAGTAATGACTCAGTTCATGCATGTTCCTATCAGGATTGCAGTGTTACTGATTATCTGATAACCAGCATACTCCTAACATTTTTTCCTGTTTACATGCTATTTGAAACCATGTGTGTTTTGCTGAGCTTGAAACCTTTTTTATATCATTTTCAATTAAACAGCCGGCCCATGAGAAGATTGGAGTTGTTGACGCTCAATGGATTGTTCATCAAGCTGTTCCCTCACTTGGGAACCAGGGCAACTCGGATAATGGAAAAGCGCCATGGGAAGGGGTAAGACATTTAGTGATCTTTCATAATTTGAGGATTTCCATCGTATTTAGCGATTCCAATGTATAGCTGCACAACATTCAGGATGTATCCATGCGGATTTTTCTTACCCTTTAGCTCATTTTTGCGCTGTAGGTAAGAGCACGTTGTAGAAAAGAATGGGGAATATTTCAATCGAGGTTGGCTGATGCTGAGAAGGCATATTTCTTGGAACAAGGCATCACACCCCAAAACTCAACTGCAAATTAGATGAGCGCATGCAACCTCACAGTTGCAAGGTGAGGTTTCTGTTGCGGGAACCTGTTCGTTGTTTAGCAGCATGTTCATCGAACCAGATGCATCCTTACTGCTTCAGCTCCAGAGCCATATTTGTACATGAGAGCTACCATGAATCAGCACGACTAATCGTAGTCTTGTCGCCCTTGGTTATACCATCATTTTTTGGTTTAGTGGGACTAGATGTGATGTAAGTAGCTGTAGTAGATACTGAGGTGATCAGGTGACCACTTCCTTAATACTCGTGTATTATAACATGATACAAATCTTTTTTCCCTCGTTCTGATTATTTGATATGTAAATTTTTTTGTTGTATTGGTTCTAGCATGCTATCTGGTACTCCTCTGTTTCAAAATATAAGCATGTTAGGTTTAGTCAAAGTCGAACTTTTATCACTTTAACCATTAATAATGTATAATTAATATTGTGCTATCATATAAAAATTATATTTTTTGGATTCATTATGAAATAAATTTTCATAAAAATTATATTTTTATATTAGAAATTGTGTAATTTTCTAAATATTATTAGTTAAGTTAAAGGAGTTTGATTTTATCTAAACCTAGTATGGAGGTAGTACTCTACAGCTAGACATTCTGCATAATACTACCTCCGTTTCAAAATAAAAGCATCTCTATATTTGAATAAGGTTAAAATCTTTTAACTTCTACTTAATAATATTTAGAAAATTACATAATTTTTAATATAAAAATATAATTTTTATGAAAATTTATTTAATGATGAATTAAAAAAATATTATTTTTATATGATAAAAATTATTAATTATATATTATTAGTGATCAAAGCGATAAAAGTGTGACTTTGATTAAATCTAAAAATACTTATATTTTGAAACGGAGGGAGTAGTACATGATTTCAAGCTTGATATGATTTCAAGCTTGATAGGTTAAGCTTTCTTGATGAACTTTCAAGATAGGCCCCTTATATTTCAGATTGAGGTTTCTTGTAATCTCGAATGTTATTTTGAATGTTGGTTTGCAATGCGTTAGTTTCTCTCTCTTGAAAATCACGGCCCAGCATGTAAAGTTGGAATGGTGATTGGGCCTAGTCTTTGTGCTCAACATCCGTTTCCCATTTCTTTCGAAAGATAATAATATAGATATGAAAAAATTTAGATGTGACCTGCAAACCTATATGATATGTATAAAGTATATACTGATAAACATAAACAACGTACAGTCCACCGATGAATTTTTAAATGACCATGATCTAGGTCTCTATGCCTCTTTCGTTTTCCTCCTTGTGTATAATTAATCGATAAAACTTTAGAAAATTCAAAGAAAACTAGGAAGGTTTGAAAGAAATTACAGCGTAAAGTTGCTAACCTGTTCCCATTAGCTTAGTCCTTGGGAATGTCAACATGTACTCCTATAAAATATTAGCCAGCACCATCACAAGGTCACAAGGAGCATAGAGCTTGTCAACGAAAAACAGATACTCCATCTCCATGTGTGACGAGACGACGATGACATCCCAACTGCCGGCGTCGAAGGTGCTCGGCAACGACGACCTTGTCGGCGAGATACTCAACCACGTCGACTGCCCCACCACCCTCGTCCGCGCCGCTCTGGTGTCCAGGCGCTGGCTCCGCCGAGCTTCGGACCGGGCCTTCCTCCGCCGCTTCCGCGAGCGCCACCCGCCCCGCCTCCTTGGCTTCTGCATCGACGGCGACAGCGTCCCGTGCCCGGAGTTCGTCCCGTTGCCCCCCGCCTCGGACAAGCTCAGCGCCGCCCTCCGCCGCGCTGGCTCCGTGTTCGACGCGTTCGCACGGCGCTACACCCGTGTCCTGGACAGCCGGAACGACCGCCTCCTCTTCTTGTTCACCGAGAACGTGCTCAAGCCCCGGAGGCTCGCCGTGCTCGACACGCTGCGGCGCACAGACGGAGCCATCTCCGAGCTCCCGTCACCGCCGCTGCACAACTTCCAGTATGGCTACTACACCGTGCTTCTCCCAGACGACGACCGTGACGACGCCACGTGCTACGTCATTCACTTCGGGCGCGACGGCCGGAACCTCACCGCCGAGGTATCCGTCCTGCGGTCCGGCACCTGGACCTTCCACTGCGCCGCCCGGGCTGAACTCGCCACGGCACTACGGTGGATCACACGTATCAGTCTGCTCGCCGGCGGCAACGTCTATACGATGACCTCGGCCGGGTACATCATCGTCGTGAACCTGGCCACGGCGAACCTCTTCACCATCGAGCTCCCGGAAGGCGCGAGGGATGGGTGCTACTGGAACCGTAGCATGTGCACGGGAGACGAACCCGCTTTGCTCTACCTCTTACACGCGACGGGAGACGAGCTCCGCGTCTGGCTGCGCAGGTTGGACGAACATAGCGGCACCGGCTACTGGGTGCTCAGAGACACGGTCTCCCTGGAGGAGACTTGCGGTCATTTAGTAAAGCAGCGTAAATTCGGCGACCGGACCTGCGTGTTCGGCGTCAGGGACAACGCCGAGTCCGTGGTCCTGGACCCGGGTGCCTTCGGGGAGCACAACGACGGCGCCATCTACTACCTGCATCTTGGGAGCAAGAAGGCGGAGGTGGTGTACCGGAGGGACGGTAAAAACCAAATGAACTTAAGGGTTCATCCGTTGGAGACGGTCTGGCCTCCCGTCTTTCCAGCACTCTGTCCAGATGAAGGCGAAGAATTCCGTCAAAGGTAAACGCATCTTCCTAGAACAAGATCCCCCATGGCTGGGAGCAGGAATTGAGCGCTGGGCAGTTTGAGATTTATGTTGTTCTGAACGATGAGAACTGGGCATTTTAGATTACAGGTTTGCATATTGTGTTCTATGAGCAGATGGGGTTTGTATTTGAAGAAATTTTTTTCTTGGGCTTAAAATTTTTAACCTTTTTCAAATCAAATTTTTTTACGAGGACAGAATTTTATTCGCTACTTACAAAATGTATTTTTTCCGACACCCTCCAAACAGTAAATGCAGACAGTTTTTAACTCGAAACTGTTTGTACTTCGAAAACAGGTGAGCCCGAAGAAATTAATCGTCTACGAAAATACATTTAATAGATATCGCATAACAATCGATCTGTATAAATCTTTTTTAACAATACAAACGGTCAGTTTAAGTCATCCGCCTGTATTTGAAAAATTTATGCGCGCGGTCCCTTGTGTCCACCGCCTGCATTAGCTGCGCTGGCCCGCCAGCCAATCAGAACATCGACGTCCATGTTGGCGATCCGCGTGCCCACGTCAGTGATCCGTTCGATCGTTGAAAAGAAACACAGGTTCAACCTATCCTGACCGTCCATGACGACAGCGCCCTCCCCAGCCGCATTCAACGGTTGGAGTAATTAAAAACACACATGACACGAGGGAGCCCATTCGGCTACTGTGAGGGAGAGAGAGAAAGAGAGGATTCGTCCGGCTCCGGCCTCGGCGCGGGCGGGCTCCGGCAGCGGGAAGCCATGGTGCGCGCGGCTGCCCTACCCCATCCTTGCCGCACGGGTCGGCCTCTCCTCGTCGAACATGCGGGTGCCGCCGGCACCGCGGCGGCGGAGGAGGAGCTGACGATACTAAAGGGCGTGACCGGGGAGACGCGCCCGGGCGAGGTGTTCGCGGTGCTGGGACCCTCGGGGAGCGGCAAGTCGACGCTGCTCTCCATCCTCGGCAGGCGCTCGCGAGGAAGGGCCGCAAGAGGCGGCGACGCGCGCCTACACGGTAGGCTAAGACCTCCAAGACGACGACGACGCAGGGGGCCTCGACGATAGCGGCACTGCGCGGGGGCTTCTACGGCGCGGCATCGGCGTCGGCGGCGAGCTGAGGCGCGGGAGCCTCGATGGTGGTGGCGCGGGGACGACGACGGCCCCTGGAGCGCGTGCTGTCCAGTGCCGGCTCGCTAGGGGCATAGTTTTTTTTTTCGAGGCCCCGTTTGGAAGCAAGAATTTCATATAAATTTCGCATCAATTTCATAGGAATCAAACAAAGGAATCGAGAAAATTATTCCTCTGCTCCAAACGGGGTTTAAATGATCAGTCAAGGCAGCGCTCTTAGCGGCCGCCTGGATTAGAAAACTATAATGTGGCGGTTGGGGTTGTTACGTAATCGCTTGCATGCACGCCGTTCTTTTCTTCCACTTGAACAAATACACTATTTTTATAGGCTATAAAATGGTGGTGATGGATTGAAATTTCTTCAGATGCTTTTAAGATCGCCGCGTGCATAAATTGTTTGTTATAGTGATTTTCGTTTTTTATCTTTTCATCAAATTGGACAGTTAACACTGTTATATGATATATGATAGTTAAAATTATTAATTTAAGTTTGATAAAATTATCTCAATAATAATATGTTAATGACTATTATTTGCATTGAAAGGAAAAAAAGTCATTGTATATAGTAGTCATTAGCATATTACTATTAAGCAAATTATAGTGTTAGTAGTCATAACAGTTTTAAGTGTTCAATTTGATTAAAAGGCCAAAAAAGAAACGAAAAAGGAATTTTGTTCTCATAATAAAGTTCAATTTAAAAAAGATCAAGAAAGAAAAATTTTCTCAATGTATTTTCCAGTCTGTGGTTAAAGTTTGAGCAAAGTCGATCTGTGCAACCGTTAGCAGCACCTACCTAGAAACATCCAAAATTGAATACTTTTTTAGAAAATGGAATATCATTTCAGACTCTGTGTTTCCATGAATTTTCTGTGCTTGTGAATCATTCTTTTACATTGTCATCATGATACAGTTGCACTTAAAAGCGCATCTAGAATGGTTTTTTTTTTGAAAATTGCCTGCGTATAAAAGATGATTGTTTTTAGTTTACAAAGGTTATATCATTTTCATATTGCCAAATATAATGCACCTGTCCCACCCGGAAGTATTTTTTCTGAAATTTGAAAGCCAGTTTTTTAATCTAGAAAAAACTGAAACCAGTTGCGTCAACCCAGTAGTAGCTAAATTGTTTTAGAGCGTGGAACACAAAAAATTCACAGTTTAATTTCAAAAAAAAAAACAATGTTCGAAAAAAACATCTCGCAATTTAAAGAACCCCTTAGCATGTTGGTATTAAAAAAATAAATAAATAATTGTTTCGTTATGATTACAATAACAACATTTCATTATGAGAACGGAAACATCATTATCGTTTGCCGATCAAGCCGAAGCTAGGATTCAATTTGCAAGGCATGCCTCCTGCTGAACTAGTATAGGTTGCACGAGCAGCATGATTTTTGTGTAGCCTCCAAGCCAAGCCAAGCCAAGCCAGACGTAGACAACGCCCGACACGGTTTTCGAGGTGACCGTGTCATCCTACTCAGCAAGCAGACCGGCCCCATGTCCACTCGTACGCGGTCAGCTCGATCTACAGCATGGAAGTACTTTTAGGCCCCGTTTAACGAAGGAATTTTTCTAATATTTTGTTTTTTTTTTGAAATTAAATTAACTCCTGTAAAATTTCTTCGTGTCGTCCACTCTGCTCTAGTATGCGGCCAGCTCGATCTACAGCACGAAAGTACTTTTAGGCTCCCTTTAAAATGAAGAAATTTTTCCAATTTTTTTGTAAAATTAAATTAACTCCTTTAAAAATTTTCCCTTCCAAACGGGACTTTAACCTCATTTTCACGCCAATCCATCTGTGTTGTTCATGTGTGTGTGGTTCTCTAACGTACAGCTCAGGTGTTCAGGTCCTCGGCTACAGATGTCCCTGGAGGTCGCAGCAATTCTACGGACGTTTGCGTAGTGTAGGCTCGTTAGCTTTCTCACTGAATTTAGTACTGTAGTGAATATTTTTCCTTTTGCCTCTTCATTTCCTCGAGAGCTTTTCTCAATAATTGCATGTTCCGTTTAGAGGGGCTTAGCGAGAGATTAAAGGAGAATGACTGAGATTAAATTCACACCTAAACACTAATGAAATCAACCCCCCTTTAATCCTCTCACAACCGAACAAAGCTTAAGGGTTCTTGGACACGCCGAAATCGAAACTTGGATCTTACCAATACTTCGTGCCAATTCGGTACCACTTATGTATAATCAACTATTTCATTGTGAAGACGGTAAAATTATATACTCTCTCTGTTTTAAAATAAATTTTAAAATGTTTCATTTGTATTAACCATGGCTTATTTTATTCTATCGTAATGACAACTTTTTTGAATGGAGAAGTAGGAATATCATTCAAAACAAAAGATGGTAAAATGCTCTTATAGCTGGCGAATGCAGACAATTAAGGCATGACAATTGTGATCAATGTTAAAGAGGATCAATCTAAGAAATCCTACAGTTCAGTAACTCAGTTAAAGGTTTTAAAAAAAATCATACATTGCCTCTCTGCGCTTCACCTTCCCGGGCCCACACGCAGGGACACAATCCCACACCCTTCCTCGAAGCATCGCACCGCATGTAGCACAGCAGAGCGGTGCCACGTTAAATTGGCGCCATCGCACCGCGTTCCACCTCCTGTTACTGCCGCAGCCCTTTCTCGGCTCTCCGGGACTGTACCTCAAGCTCGCGCGCCAGCGCCGTGACCGCGCGGCTACCCCATGGGCAAGAAGCACGCCGGGGGCGGCGCCCGCTGGTTCGCCGCCGTCAGGAAGGTGTTCCGGCCATCTTCCTCCTCGTCGTCGGTCGCCTCCTCCAAGGACAAGGACGCCGCAAAGGCGCAGCACGGCGAAAAGGTAGGCTCCCGACCCGTGATGCTGGCTCGCGACGCTCGTTCGCGCCGGTTGGGCGTTGCTAGTTCTCGACATCCCCGACCGTTGCAGACTTGCAAATTGCGTTGCGTGGTGAGTGACCACGTTCGGGTCTGAACTTGCTGTGACTGTCGGTGTGGCAGGACGGGGCCGGCGAGGAGGACGCCCCCGGCGCGGCGTCAGCCACGGAGCCTGAAGTGCTGCTGCTGGAGCACTTCCCCGCGTCCGAGACGTCCGCGGACGCGAGCGTCAACGAGGGCGGGTCGTCGGCGGCCGTGAGGGACGTGGAGGAGGCCGAGCAGGACGAGGACGCCGCGGCGGCCGGCGACGTGGAGCGCGCGACGGCGCTGGCCGCCGCGG
>BCLF01000047.1:202645-217778 GCA_001602275.1 Zoysia japonica | reverse complement strand
CCAAGGCGCGCTCGGCGTCGCCGTCGGCCACGCCGTCGCACGCCAGGAGCCGGTCCGGCGGCGGCGGCGCCGCCGAGGACACGTCAAGGTCGGGGCAGAACGGCGTTGCCCTCGCCGGGTACAGCCCGGATTCGAGCTTCACAGCGGACTGGACGCCGCCGCGGATTGGCATCAGCACCCGTCCCAGCAGAGTGGCCTATACTTGAGTTCGGCTTGTGCGTGGCATTTCCCAAGGGGAAAGAACTGTGCTTTGAAGCGTGTAGCCACTGCAGGTGCTCCATGAGTCTTCTATTTTCATTTTAAATATTTGTTGTTTGCAATGTATAGTTTGCCGTGTTGATCTGTATCCAATTTCTACGTAGAAAGACTGAACACATGACCAAAAGGAAGGCGAATAAATAAGTTTGGAAAATGCAGTGCGTGTATCATTAACTTGTGATGGACTGATATCTGAAACCGTGACATAGCCTTTATCTTTTCTTATAGAAAAAAGGTGATTTTGCTGTTTTTGTGCTACCCTGTTTATAAATATGTTATAATCAAAACATATTTGAATTTATAAAATAGGATTTTGAAGGTCGCTTTTGTGTGCAACTATCTAATCCGAAACGAAAAATAGTTCTGATGAGAAAAATGGGTACTTCATTTACATTGCACTATGACAATATACATCCTCACTGGATTGCAGAAAATGACTTGCCTCCCACTCACAAAATCAGGGAGCAAATTACGAACAATTCCCTCGCGGACGTCACCATATGCGCAATCTCCAGCCTATTCAGCAAGACTTTTCTGCCGGAAGTAGCTGTATATGTAAACTCCCTTGAATTCACACTTTCCGAAAGAACAAATAATTACACTGCAGGATAAACACATGCTGTCAGTTTCTTGTTTACCAATAATACCTTTAAACAGAAAAAAAATGGTGAAGATGCGGACGAGATCAGTGGCAAAGGAGCAAGTCGCGTGTAATTTACCTACAAGCTGGAAGCAGACACTCTGACAGGCTTCACAACTCTAACGACCCTCCTCGCGTGCTCAAGAACAACATAGAACATTCCAAAGAAGAAGAGCAGGATAAGCTGCAGCTTCCCGAGCAGATTGTATGTGAAGACGAGGTAATTCACGCTGTCGCTGTCTCGTTTGGTGAGACACCCAGCTGATTCAGCAAGCATGCCTGAAGAAGCATCAAAGGTCACTTCTTTCAGTTAATTATCTATGTTATTGTAGTAGGAGATATTCAACATGCGACTTGGTTTGGTATGCATACCGTCGGACTTCTTGGGAATGTTTGACCACTCTGTCAGGTCCGTGTTTGATTGCGACGCCGTTATCAGCTCCATCAGCGACATGTTAACCTGCAAGGAAACTTTGTCTCTTAATTTGAAACTAGAGGTCCTTGCTGCATCACAGATGGTATGTTTACCTCTGCTGGTCTTTCATGGCTGACTAGGTGGCCTCCATGGAGCTCGACCAGCCGGGCCGCAGGCTGGAGCTTTTCTGCTAGCCTTCTTGCATGATACAACTGAGCAACGACATCATGTCTGAAGAAATATCACCGTGCAGACCAACACATGTTGCGGATTCAGGAGATCAGTGAGCAGTATCGGTGGAAAGATCTTCAAGGGTTTTCACATTTAGTTACCTGCCATGAATAACTAGAACAAGGAAACCGGCTGAACGAATCCTGTCCAACTCTTTTGTTGAGAGCTTATGCGTCCAGCAGGCATTCAGTTGCCCCTCAAATCCATGTCTGGACTGCATGCCACCGGATGACAAACCTCTCACATACTCCTGAAAATATCATGTTAGTACTTGACATATTCTATGGTGGGTTGACTTGCAGGTTTCAAGTTCTTGTCCAGTTTCAGGAATAGTGACCAAAATTTCTTACCTGATAAAGAATTTGTCTTCGAGTACTTGATCCAACAGCCTCCTCAAGGTACTCCTGCACAGTACGATATGGTTTTAAAAATATTTTCTTTCCCACACTAAAATGGTTTTACATTGAAAGAAAGGAAAGAATGAGCACCAACCCTCGTATAATGTACTTCTAGATCGAGGATCGCTCTCTGCTCAGGTGTTCTTGCTCTTAGAAAGCGACATGCCAGAGATATCGAATGCCAATCAACCTGGAGAGGAAAACTTCAGTGACATTAGAACCGGGTTAATTTACTATTTGTATTATCTAGTAAAAGATGCAGGTCAGTGAAGGCCAATGACAGAACAGAATAAAAGAAGGATCGCCACCAAACTACACCCTTGACAAATTCTTGACAGAGACACAATCTGGTCAACAACTCCAAAGAAGAATTACACACGTACTTCTTCATGAAGAACATGAACATCATTTTTTTTTCTATGATACCCAGTGTCAAACCCTCTTTAATTACTACACCTAAACTTGATGCAGAAATGCCGAAAGGGTACACATTCTAGCCAGCTAATAAAATAAATGAAAGTGAAAAGAGAAGCACAAAGTAACTTTGTTACTTCAATGTGGATGGAGCTTTATCCATGTTCTATAAAATGTTTGAAAATTCCACGTCACTATATCTTTCTCAAAATTAAATGCAGCTATAGAGGTCACGATCAATTTCCAAAAGATCCTACTGAAAAGGCAAATCCTTTATTCTTCAGAAATCTCCATAGTCCATATTGTACCACTAGACATCAAATTCCCAACAAGAAACTTGTCCAGTGCTTTTTTGACACTTCCACATGGCAAAGTGGGTGTGAATGGATGATTTTTGACTCTTCCTATCTGCCATAGCAGTCAATTTCTGATGGCAGATTTCTATTCACATATGAATTCATTGGTAAATGTTTCCTACCCAACGATAGACTATCCAGTCCAGACCCCTAGAGATTCATTCAATTTCAGAAAACAACAGTTGACATGAAACAAAAAGGCAACAAAATATCCTCCATGTGAATGCGACTGAAATCTCAAAGAAATGGAGCTTTTTCTGACTGAAATCTCAAAAAGGCTGAAAAATGAGACCGTTTCGCAGTATCTGACTGAACTGGTGGGCGACCACGCCTGCCTACCTTGGGGATGCACTGGTACCCGCCTCCCGTCGTGTTGAGCAGCGCCAGCGATGCCACCCGCTCCGGCGCCATGGCGGCCAGCTTCGAAGCTATCATGGACCCTGCTTTTCAGGACACGGTTTATGTCAGCCGCGCGCGAGGGTTCGCACAAAGTTCGGAAGCACAAGCTGGATCATTGAACGTTCGAGTGTGCTGCGTGCGAGTGCGACTGCGACTCACCCATGGAGTGGCCGAAGACGTGCGCTCGCCGCCATTCCAGGTGGTCCATGAGCGCCAGTGCGTCCTTCGCCATGATCGCCGTCCTGCGAGCGAAAGAACAACACTGGTGAGCTTGGTGAAGCCAAGAAGGAAAGAAACCGAGCGAGCAGTCCGAGCCAAAAGAAAGAAAAGGAAAAAGAGGGAGGCGTGAACGTGATGATGGACGTGCACGCACGTGTACTGCGATCTCGGTGCCGGCGCGGAGCTGCGGCCCACGCCGCGGTTGTCGAAGCAGCAGACCTCGACGCCGTCCGCCGCGCCGCCGCCGCCGTCGGCCGGGGGAGCTTCCTCGTCGACGGGGTCCGCGACGCCGGTCAGGCCCTTCACCTGCGGGCCCCACGACTCCAGCGTCCCCGCGAACCCTGCGTTCCGCGCGAATTGAACGAGGGGAAGGGGAATCCCTCCGCGTTAGGGAAAAACTCTGACTCCATATCTTTGACGGAAGAAGAGATCAAAGATTTTGAAACTGCTCGCTGCAAGTTCGGAGAGGAGCCGATGAGGCGGGAGGAGGGCGTACCGATGATGAGGAGGACCTTGGTGGCGCCGTGGCCGTACCGCTGGTAGAAGATGCGCACCTCCTCTCCGTCGTCTTCGCGTCGTCCGCTGCCGGCAGCCGCCGCCGCCCTGCCGCTCACCAACAGGTACGGCATCTTCGCGGCGGCAGAAGGGTGGGGAGGGGCTTCTATTCCACTGCTCCTGCTATATCCCTCGATGACTTCGCCGATATCACCATCAGTAACAAGAGGCCGGGGCAGAGGGGGACAAGAGGGGAAAGCTTTTATCGTTTCGTTTGGCGGGAGAAGGGGAGGCCGGCTTTATTGGTCGGGAGGCAGAGGAGCAGCACGAAGACGGCGCGGTGGCGAGAGTCCGACACGGTGGAGAAAAGGAAAAGAGGCGGATTTCGGGGTCAAACAATGGTTTGACCGTCCGCGAGCGACGTGGTCGTGGCTGGAGGGACCCGGGTTCCAGCCTTCCAGGACTGTGACTGTGATGTGGGCCCGGGTTGGAGAGACTAGTTCAAACTTTAGCATATGCCTGTTCGTCGTACTGAAATGGGCGCCTACTGGAAGGCCACCCAGACTGCCTGGATTTGAACTAGTATTTTATTGATCACGATTCATGGCATACTTCCTTTGAACCAAAGTTCAAACGCACATATACAATCGCCCCAACTGGAATTCTGAAGTTTCGTATAGAGCCTCCCTGTTACCGTACTGAAATCGTAAACAACTAAACAAACACAAACAATATTTTGCATGCGCCATGGATGAATGCAGAAAGGACGAAATGCAGCAATGGGACGGAGAAAATTGCCGTTCGTTACATGCTTCCTATTTTTCTTTTATATAAATAAACGTGCACAATAAACTCAAAAGGCCATTAGTTCCTGCTATCTACAGTGGGGCACTTGTCAGCACTGAAGGCCAAACACATTCTTCTAATCTCACCAAAACAGAATCGACATGCCCATCACTGTGCACCCAATGGCTACCCAGGGGCTAAGGCGTTCACCTGAGAGACAAATGGCAAATTCCGTATGTTATTATGTGATAAAAAGCAGCTTCATAAGCTGTGAAGGAATGGTTACAATAACATGCAGGAGCAAATGTTCACAATGACGTTATCCAACTATAATGGATGGTACCAACGCATAAAATAAAATGAACATGAACCCTCAATATGTTTCACATATGCACGCAGCGACAACATGAATCCAACACCGGTCCCAAGTTTCTAATTTATATCTCCCTATGCTGGATCACACTAGCTAAATGTTATGCTGTGTGCCTTGTGGCTTCTAATTCTTGTTTCAATATTATAATGAGATTGGATATGATCAGAAACTGTCATTGGATACATGTAGGATCTACCATATATCATAAAATGCTACCCTCATGTTGAACCCTCACATGGAGACTTTTATATAAAAACATGTTGTCTAGTGAACTGAAGATGCAGAACAATCACGACTGAAGTAACAGGTGTCCTATGCAAGAACTCATTGAGCACGAAAAATTCCACTTTTTACGAACAAAATCATGTAGATTATTGTGCAATATACAAGGAGTTCCAAACAGAGCATTAACTATTAAAAGACATACGGTAATAACTGCTTCTCCCACTTTTCAGTTATTCATCTACCTTTTACCAAAGGGATTATTTTTTAAACATGTCATGTAGACCACGAAAATAAAAAATCATATCCTTACATTCATCTCGGGTTGCAGTTAAGACCATAAAACATTTTTATAAAGACTATTTCTTTAATGCCACAGTAAACTAGATCCAGTTCACTACCATTTTTGCTCTAGGCACATCGAACGGTCAGGAAAAAATTTAGTATCCTTTTAACTTTTCTTTGTTTGGCCTACAAATTAATGTGGATGTCACCGGTTCACAACGAGGAATGTTAATTGATAAGAGCATGTACACAAAAGTTCACTTCAAGACAGAAGCAGACAAATAATTGCAAACCTAAACCAACTTTTAATACCAACAACTAATACGGAGAGGGGAGTAGTATATCTAATAGAACATCTCTAAAAAAAACATGATTTGAGACAAGCGGTGGACTAATACATGAGTTGCAAAACATATGTGCTGATGCAGCTTGTATATAATTGTCTACTTTAAAAATAATGACAAGGTACTGAGCAAAATGCCTATGAGATTACCAATCCTAGCTGCCTTCCAGAAGAAACCGCGGAACCTGTAAACATGAGGTAAGTAAGAAGATTGCAGAAATGCATGAATCCTGAAGTTCACAGTTTCAAAAGACAATAACTGATTCAACGATGCAAGCATTTTCAATGTCGTAAATGGCAGCAAACTCTTATGATAGAACATGCAAGCATTTTCAGTATAACTGCCTTTCTGTTTGACTCATTTCATAACAAGACTACAATGTGCTTGGCCTCCAAAATTAATTAACTGTGAAATAGGGAACCACTAAACAATGAGGAGAAATTCTCTAGCTTTCTAGCAACGTACAATGCTTCCAATGTATGGGATCCATTTAGACTACTGAAAAGTGCACAATATTGAAGCAGTATCATTTAATGACCTTGCCAACAGGTTCAGAGAAAAAAGACTATTCGGTACAACTATTGCATAATACAAATACAATGTTTTTAAGAATTGCAAAAAATTTGCAGACAGATAGGTGAGGCAACATGAGTGACAGGTTTAAGAACATGGAATCAATTTAGTTTAACAGAAACATGTAGAACAATAGTAACAACTTTAAATGCTATGTCTATCCCACTTTCATCATGTGTCAGCACCGATGGACCACAGTTGGATTGCTACATGAATTGTTTATTGCTTTGCACACAGGATCGATAGCTAATGAGGAAAAGATCAATCACTGATATGGCGATATCACAAAATTCAACTGCATAGAGATTCATCACAAGAAACATTTTTTTTAACGAAATGCAACAAAAATTTGATTTTAACCCCTCCAACAAGTAAAAGCTTGCATGTATTTCTGAGTCTTATGGGGAAGGGGAACAAATGTAAGATATTTCAGGACATTCATCGAATCTCAGATAGTCAGAGTCCCCTTACATTTTCCAGCTCCCTTGCCGATGAAGTGATGAGCAAGTAAAACATTTTCGATGAAATGAAAAGGTTTTCTGCAGTACCCACAAATGTTTCTGAGGATGCACAAATGACGTTATTTGAAAATTTTGTACTAAATCTAGGACATATAAATCATCAAATCCATGCATTCAAAAAGGCTCTAACAAAATGCTCAAAGGCACTCGTATGTTGGATACATTATTCCCACGGCCTGAAATCGAACCACAGACCCCTTCCTTTTCACTGCCTTTTTTCTGTGGAGATCTACTGCACCCCGAATTCAGCATGCCAATTTATCAAGCAAGATATATAAAGAATGTAGGAGTATCTTTTTTACAGTAACATATACAAGGGATGAGCAGGGCGTTATCAATCGAGGACAAGACATAGAAGAGCACGAAAATCGGACGACCGGGAGGAGGGAAGGAAGAAGGCGCACCCAGTCCGCCGGATAAGGAGGGAGGGGAAGTGCATCTTGAGGTACGTGCAGGTGCAGATCAGCAGCAGCACAACCGTCACGAACGAGTGGAAGTTGAACAGCGCCGACTGCATCGGCCAATAACACCACCGTCAGCACCGCCGCCGTTAGGCCAGAAACCAAGAACAGAACGAGAAACCCAATACTCCTACACATGAGTGGTACGGCGAGTGAAGAAGGAGGGATCAGCGGCGTTACCATCGGGTCCGGTGATGAGGACGAGGCGGACGCCGAGTGGGGGAAGCGGGGACGAGCGGCGGCGGCGGCGGCGGGGCCCGGTTGCGGCGGCGATCGGCGGAGGCCGTGAGGCGTGAGGCACAGAGCAGGACAGAGGCAGGGCGGTGTGCCCGTTTACGGGATTCCTTCTCTTCTGTCTGTGAGAGAGCTTTTGCGGGATCTAGTAATAGATCGGACGGCCAGGATTGCACGTCTGCGCTCCTTTCAAAAAAAAAAAAATTGCACATCTGCGTTGGCGTTGCAGCAGTGGTTTCCTTCGCCTTTGCCGCCTTTTGCTTTGTTTAGCCGTTTGAAACGCAGAAATTTCATTCAAATTTTATAGAAATCAGGTTAATTTTTTTAAAAAATAAAGAAATTAAAAAATTTTCTCCATTCTAAACAAAGCTTTATTGTTGAAAGATATTGAATTCTGAAGCCAAACATTTTGTGCAACAAAATCATTTATTTTCTAAAGTAGCTAGTATCTTCTTCCCTCTTTTAAATTCATGCACCGGGTGGCTGCTTCTTCGTATGGCTGAGCTACGCTTGTGCCACACGACGAGTGATTCTGCTGCCGAAATCAGTTTACCAATGCAGTTCGTGCTTGCTCTGATCCAACACTGTCCAAGTATTCAGTGGCAGGTTCAGGTTCAACTTGCCTAGTTAGGGTATGGGTCGCCAATTCGGTTGCTGCTGCAGTTGGTTGTCACTGCAAATTCATGCAACGAACGACTGCACACGCATCTAAGCGTGTTCGCCTCGTCTTTCAGGGGCTCTCTGGGCCAGACCAAACCACGGACGATGCGTACACGCAGCTCCGGCCGCGCGGCGCCGTCGCTGTCGCCGCACCAAAATCAAGCTCCCCGTCGGCGCCATTGCACTGGGACTCAGGGCCAGCTGCTGGACCATCATGTTCTTTGACCGCGGCCATAGGGACGCCGGCACGCTACCTCGTCGCACGGGGTGGAGGGCGGCGAGCGCACGGACGCGTTCGGCCGGCCGATCGACAGTCAAACGGAACAGCCGGGGCGCGACGAACAGGATTGAGCCCGACCCGTGCCGCGTCTCACATGTCCCTTGTCGATGCCATTGCCACCATGGCGGCATGCAGCACGCAGCCAACATTTCGCTCGTCGGTATCACTTGGGCATAAACAACGCTGTCATGCACGGACGGGGTCGTCGATCAGCTGAACCGGAATTAGAAGTAAGAATACTTTACTCCGCTGACAGTAACGTTCCGGTTCTTCGATCTCCTGCAGGTCCCGAGGGCGTTCTGCTGGTGGCGGCGCAGCTGGTCCTGCACGCCATCTTTTTCACTACAAGCTGCCCACGCAGCGGATCATCCAGGAGCGCGAGTGCAAGGCCGACCACCTCGCCACGGCCGAAATACGTCGTCGGCCGCGGCAACAACAGAGCCCTCCAACAACAATAACAACAGAACGACGCCGGTGGCCTGGCCACCAGGGCCTACAAATGGGTTGGGTTTAAATAGAAGTTTAGAATTGGATTTAAAATGAGTTAGTTTTGAAAGGGTTGATGGAATAGACAGATTGGTTTGGGTTGGGTTCACATTTACAGCGGGTTGGAATGGGTTCCAATATCAAATTTTCACATGGAGGCTGCTTGGAACTGCACCCGATCTCTCCGCTCTCGGCCCCTGTTCGTTACTTGATTTCTTCGTTGGATTCATACTAGTTAGGCTCCATTTAAAATGCTTAAATTTTATAAGAATCTTACAAAAATTTTACTAAAATCAGTTTAATTTCACAGAAAAACATAAAAATAAAAAAAATTCTCACGTTCTAAATGGGGTCTAAAAGCACACAACAGAATGTAACCCCCTTTAGGACCTCTTTGGAACAACGAATTTTTCCTAAATTTTGCTGTGAATTGAACTGTTTTATGTGAAATTTTAGTATGATTCTTATGAAATTTCTGTATGATTCCTTTTAAATTTCTGCGTTCCAAAGCGGGTATTAGTTTTACAGTTTAATTTTATAGTAATGCCTCCGGTTTTAAATTATTCACACTATTAACTTTTAACATCAACTTTTACTATTTGTCTTATTCAAAAAAATTGTTCTAATTTGTAAAATTATTAGTCCTGATTTAAAGTCCACTAATGATAAATAAAATAATAACAAAAACTTACACATTTGAACAATTTTTTTGAATAAGATGAATGGTCAAAGTTGATATTAAAATCAACGATGTTAATAATTTAAAACCGGAGGGAGTAAGTCCCGTTTGGACGTAAAATTTATTCCGTTTTTACATTTTTTTCATGTGAAATTGAGATGATTACTGCAAAATCTTGTGAAATTCATGTAAAATTTTTACATTCAAGCTGGCGCTAAGCGGGCCTTAGTTCACACGCAACTCCAGCCGTCAGTTTACTTCAGACGCCCTGCAGATTACTACTAGATTTTTTTTTACTTTATTATTACCTAGTCGCTCACCACTTTAATTCATCACATTCCTTTATACTTCCTCCGTTTCACTGTAAGCAACGTTTTTAATTTTTTAAATTAACTTTTAACCATTTATCTTACTAAAAAAATTATAAAAATACAAAAAAAATAAGTCAAGCTTAAAATACTTTTAATAATAAATTATTTCACAATAAAATAAACAATATTTTAAAAAAAATGAATGAGATGAATAGTCAAAGGTTGATTAAAAAGTCAAAAACGTCACTTAAGGTCTTAGGGACACAGTGAGTATTTTGATAAACAACACTATATCTTGATTCTTTTTTTAATATTGCACCGTTCTGAATTTTATTGCAGGTACGGATTTGTTTACTACCACCAAGTAGTGTGGATTTTTACCTCAATGTCATTTCTATTTTTTCCAGGGAAAACCAACGGGTAAAAAGCAATTAACATTGTTGCACATGTAGTGCGACCAGCTAGAAAAAAAAAGATAAAGTTATGGGCTAGAAAATTAAAAGCAACTAAATGCACATACAACACGGGAGCAAGCCTACTGGCAGCGGCTGCGCAGTCACCCACTCCCACGAGCAATTTGCATCATGTGTGCTAAACCCATGACAAACCCATGGGTAAATGCGGGTTGTGAGATAATTTAGAAATTTCTATATACTAATGAGATGGGTTGGTTTGGTGGATGAGGTGATTTTTTTGGGTCGGATTGGATTGGAGGCTCATTACTATGAGATTTTGGGTTGAGTTGGGTGTGGGTTGAGTTTCAAACCGTTAGCAGGCCTACTAGTGGCCGCTACTGATGATCGAGCAGCTGAAGCAAGCTCCGTGTGGAAAGTTGAAACCGGATGAAGTGAGAAGATACTCCGTAGGAAAAGATCGTTGGGGCATCAGGAGCTAGCTACATGTCGCTTCGATTCTGCTCCCCGGATAGGCAGGCGTGGATGTGATGCGACGAAGCCCTTGCGGACCGATTCACTGACATGACCCCTTAAAGCTGGAAGGAACTGATCAACGTTGCGTTGCGTCGGTGACTGTTATTGCAGCGAATACGATTCCCCTTCCACATCCAAGCAGATCTGCATACTGTTCCGTGCCTGGAACAAACAGGACGCAACAACACATCACATAACTACACCGAACACTTACCCAAAAACAACTTTTATCGTAGTTCCTCCAATAATTATATTGGAACGTGCTGTGTTAACAGTGAATGCAGCTTGAACCGTCGAATCGACCTCTGAAGTTGGACAAAACCTAGACTTTGGAGTTCCATTCTGCCCTGATTGGATCCGCTCGCGGAGTATTGCGGATGCTGACCCCTCGTACATTATGCACTTCCGCGTATAGTGCCGTAGAACTTACACTGAAGCAGCCTAGAGGGAATTTCTTTTTGTGAAGAATAGGGTGGAGGATCTGAAGCCTACGGTAAAATTATCACCCAATGACCAAGGTTTCAAAAACCGGCCAAATTATCACCCAATGACCAAGGTTTCAAAAACTAGTCAAACCAGACTAGATCGGTTTGGCCGGTTTTTGAATTTGAATTTTTTTGAAAGTTTGAAAAAAAAATTACTTAAATGTTGGGTCATTTGGTTCATAGTTGCACAAAATTGTTGCTTATTTTCATTGTTTTCTTCAATGTAATATGACGGATCAATCGGGTTCGGTTTAGAAACACGGGGAGAACTTGTCCTCGGGTTCCGTTGCAAGTATTACAAGAGCGTGAAGAGATGGGGTGGTGCCATAAGATTAAATCAACATTTGACATATCGGGGTAGCAATGTGATGAGTTGTGCTCATGTTTCTACCGAGGTGCGGGACTATTTTTTGTCAGAAGCTTGATAGGACCACTGAGCGAAAGAAGGACCGAGCTAGATAGGCTATGAGACAACAGGGGGTTGCAGGTAACGACAATGTGAATGTGGAGAATGATGAGCAGCTGCAGGCTGCCATGAGGCTATCTAGAGAGGAGGAGAAATTCCGGCAGCGATAGCGTATATATAGTGGTCAGTTCGAGCAATGTGCAGGTGGTTCTTAGAGTGCAAGTGGTTCTTATAGTGCAAGTGGTTTCTCTCAAGGTACATGTGCTTCCTCTTAAGGTGATGGTAGTTTCTTTCAAAGTGGTGGGAGATTGTTTGGCATAATGAAAAGGTCAATGTCACAGAAGTCAAGTGGCAAGGAACGAGTTTAAACCAGAATAGATACTGGTCCATGGACGGCAAAGAGCAAGCTAGCAAAGTCAGCAATTGAAAAAGCGTGATCCAGATTCTTACACACAGAAGCCATTGCGGATAGAAAGGCAGATAATCTGTACTTTATTAGCGCAATCAAAGAGACACAGAGATGGGGTACGCTACTTTCATTTTCTTCATTATGTTCATAGTATGTTTGCACATATTTATGTCATGATTCATTATGTTTGCAGGTGAAGGCGTTTCTTGTCCAACTGGTAGAGAAATAAGTGGAACATACCTTTATCAAAACGAAAAAAACGTTCAAAAGCAATTTAAAAAATTCAACCTAGAGTGTCCGACGCACGGTGTTACTATCATGTGCGACTTTTGGACTGGATCTACAGGGATGAGCTTGATAAATTTTATGATCTATTGTAACGGTGTCATATTTTTACACAAATCTTCTAATGTTACAAGAACAGCCAGTCAGAAGAGTTTATATTCAAGGTATGTTTATATGTTACTTGCATTGATCATTCAATATATTTGCACCACTGTCATATTGATTGATGGCATGCCTAGCTAGTATGTCATAGTGGGACACACTGAAGTATGTGGTTGATGCCGTGCAACTATTGTATGCATTCCTTCGGTTTTCTGATCAAGTTAAGACCCGAACTTGAGTGAAGTTTTTATAAGGTATCATCTGTTAAAAAATGAGTATCAAGCTCTTTTCCGCAATGATAATGGAGAGTACGAGAGGTACATGAAGGTTTTTAATCGTCGGATGCATGATATTTGTAATGACACATTTGTGAATGCAGGTAAAATGTGTTACCGACATAACCACTAATGCATTTTATTAATGATTACTACGTATCTAATTATTGCTATATGTGCAGTTGAAGCGTTGAACCCAAGGGCACACTATTTATATGGGTTCAATGCAAATATGTTGCATGATATTCGAGACGCATTTTCATGTCTAGCACCCATCGATATGTGTGTTCAGGCCCTGCGGGAGGTGGAAATTTAGAGAAGAAAACAAGGTGCATTCGCCACTGAGTTGGCCAGCAGAATGGCAGTGGATGCGAAAACTTCACCTGCTCAATGGTGACACATGTTTGGTGGTGATACATCAAATCTTCAGAAACTTGCTTTGCGTCTAGTGTCGTATTGCACATCATCTAGTGGATACGAGCGTAATTGGAGTACATTCGCATTGGTCCACACAAATGTACGCAACAGACTCTTATGCTAAATTGCATAAGTTGGTGTATGTCAACTACAATCTCAGAATACGGATGCGGGATGCTGGATTCACATATAAACCACTAGAAGCTGATCCCTTTGATCGTCTTATGGAGCTATCCTTATATGATTCTTCTAATCTAATTAGAGATTAGATGGAACATAGAAGATCAAATGTTGATGAAGAGGACATGGAGAGTGAAACTCCTCTGCCATTCTGTCTAGTGAACACTGATGAAGCTAGCAGACAGTTGCTACAGTTGTTTCGTGCTGTAACGATGTCTGAATAGACAGAACAAAATGTGAGTGACACTCGTGAAAGAGGAAGCATCATCGTCAGAGAAAAAAGACAGGTGCAAAAAAAGAAGACTATGAGCAAAGGCAAAGGTAAAGGTAAAGGAAAAGGAAAGGTAGGAAAGTGGGCAGCGACGACTCCACAGATTTTGTAGACGCTAGACGAAGCCCATCTAATGATAGCAGCTCTCAAACAGATTCTGAAGACACACCAGGCGATGCAGACGTGGTTACTAACTCCTAGCCACCAGCAACTACTTATCATTTCACAGACTTCTTTTACACTTGACTTCTTTTGTAGGTGAGACAGACTTCACCCATGCTATAGAAGATCAAGATCATAACGCTCCACACTTACAGAGAAACACAACGGAGGGTAGGCAGCATCAATATGGTGCTTACTACTAGGGGACAGACAGTGAAATCTCCTACAACCAAAGTCTTGAGTACTACAATTATCCGTTGAGTGATCATAGCTCACAACCAACGAGCACATGAGTGTAACAATACCAGAATCCAAAATTTTATCATATGTTGCGCTCATAATGGGAGAAAACTTCCGCTTTAACAGGTCAAACTTGGAATGAATTCAAAACAAAGTTGCTCGCCACTAGAGAAATTCAAATAATGTCAAGTGATGAGTGCGACAGGACTTATTTTGATTGAAATACAATTCTAATGTAAAATGTGAACTTTGTATATTAATTTTGTGTATGAACTTTATGTATAAACTATGGATTTTATTGGTATAGATATATTGTCAGATTTTATGTTTTATTATCCATTGATGAAGTATATATTGTGTAAATGTATTGTAAGAATTTAGAAAAAGTCATGCAAAAATTTTTTTAGACTTTTTCTATTTTTTCCTATTTTACAACATTTTTCCGATTTTTTATTTTGTCGCCCGGTTTTTCGCCCTAACCGACCGGTGTATCGCCTTGCCGGTTTCCACAGAAACCGGTCAGTTAGCTGTGACACCCAAAAAAAATTCAACCTATTTCAAATATTAAAAATTCAAAATTTAAATGCATTTCACAATTTAGACTAGTGTGAAAAATTCTTTTAAAAATAAATTGCTAGGATTGCATATCATTTCATGTCATTGCATGTCATTTAATTAATGGAGAGAATTAATAGTTAAATAAGCTTAAGAATAAATTAATAGAATTAAGGAATAGAAGAAAAAGAAATAAAAGAAGAAAACCTCTCCTGGGCCTCCTCCCCCTCTCTCTCCCTTTCCTCCCCGCCGGCCCACTCTCCCACCGCTCGGCCCAGCAGCCCAGCCGGCCCAACCACCTCACTCTCCCTCTCTCTCTTACGCGCGGACCCCACCTGTCGGCGCCCCCGTCGTCATCCTCCAGCCGCGCCGCGCCG
>BCLF01000047.1:185776-201611 GCA_001602275.1 Zoysia japonica | reverse complement strand
CGCCGTCCATGGCGCCGCCACGTTGGCCTCCGGCCGCACCGGCCGGCCGAGTCGAGCCTCGACCGTCCGATCTAAATCGGACGGATCGTGTTGAACCGCCCCTTGTTTTAAATCTCGACCGTCCGATCCAAATCCGACACCCCACAGTGAGCCACGTAGCCAAATAATCTCATCCCTCCGATCCAGATCCGACACCCTACATTTTGAGCCACGTCACCCGAATAATCAAAACCGTTCAATTTGAAATCAACGGCCTAGATTAATATCCGAATTAGAAATAAAAATAAATTAGATTTCTTATTGCGTCAGCACAACCTCAGCATGATGTCAGCATACCCGATTAATTAAAATTAATTAGATATTAGATTAATTATTTTCGGATTTTCTAATAATTATATAATTAATAATCTGGAAAATAATTAAAATAATTATTTATTTAATAATTTATTTAATAGTAATTAATTATATCAACAAATAATTATATCAAAACGATCGTATCAAAATAATCTATGCATTTATGACATCATCATACTGATTTTTTTCTGTTTTGTTGCATTTGTTTGATTGTTTGTGTTCTTGTGCGTTAGGCGACTTCGTCCCGGAGCTGCAGTTCGTCGAAGACTTCCAGCAGCAAGAGTTCGAGACCGCTGACTTTTACTCCCAAGAGCAGTAAGACAAGTGTCCTTGACCATTTTGTGCATAATTTTCAAAATATCTATCTTGTAGATTACATGCTTGTGTCAAATTGATTGCGTGCATATTAGTAGAAATTTCTAGTCTTCCATATTATGCCTTGTCGTCTTAGTTTACTTTACTGTTGGATAGATCACATGCTTAGATTGCTACTGTCGAGTTAGGTGTATTTAAATGGATTATTATACATGTTTCACGAGGATTAATGGGAGATTAATAGCAACTTGACAGTGATGATTTGGACGATATAGTTGGTGTAGGACTATGTGCAGGGTTACTGACACTGTTTCTTAGTAAGTTATTTTCTCAAATCTAAGAACCGGTTCGTGGAGCGACCACCCATGTGTTTCCGTACAGCCACGATGGCAAGAATGGGCACGGCCTGGCGTAGTAAGTGATAAAAACCAGTTCTGTGCGTGCCAGCTGGTGGAGCGGGGAAAGCGGGTTACGCCTGGATCCGCTTGGAGAGAGATGTGTGGGGAAGGGAGGGTTACTCCTGAGAACCATTTGGTACAAGAGGGGGCCTCTTGGGTTCCGGTTAGTGCCCGACGGGTGAAAACTTAGTGGGCACGTACAAGCCGGTGGAAGTTATAGAAAAGGCTTGTAGTGATCTCTTGACTCTCACACCAAAGAAAGTGTGCGAGTGCGACGACACAGGCATAATGGAGATTCTTTTTAGTCACCAGGCAACAAGGGATGAAATCACTACTCGTGGGAAAAATTGTACAACCTCTGCAGAGTGTAAAACTGTCATGACAGCCGTGCTCACGGTCACGAGCATTGCATGGACCCTCACATGATTAGTGGGAATTAGTATTGGTATTGGTTTGGTTTGGTGAATCACAGTGAGAGACTGTGATTTGATTCTGTTACTTATTCTACTGCTCATAGTTACGATATCTTTCACTTAGTAATTAGGTGTTTAATAGGAAATGTGTGTTTTTATGCAATTAAAACCGATATTGTCTGTTCTTTGATAATTATCATATGTCATATGCTTTCCATATTTGCTGAGTACATCATGTACTCAACTTTGCCTTTATAATTGCTGCTCAGTAGAGCGAGAACTTTGAAGACCCTGAAGCTGACGTCTAGGCGAGCTATTCGGTCAACTGCCTGTGGAGCCCAGAAGCTTTCGTTTTTGTTTCCGCTGTTTGGTTTGTAGTTTAATAAGACTCTTAGTCTATTTTTGTAATAGTTAGTTATTCGAGACATTGTTCTGTTTTATCATTTATGAAGTCACTTTATATATGAAACTTATTCTTGAACATACATAAAGTGTCATTCGGTTTTAGCTATAAAACCGGGTGTGACATTAGCCGCTGAAACCGATCGGCTAAAACCATCCAGCTTACCGTTTTAAAAACCACCGGCTGCTGCAGAATTTAAAAATTGAATTTTGACCGGTTTTCGAACCGATTTTTCTAAAAACCGTCAAACCGCCGGCGTTCAGTTTTCACGGTTTAAACGGTTTCTCAAACCATGACAAGTCAGTAACACTTGCTTGTTCTCCAGTTTGATCCACGAGCATCGAGCATCCAAAATAAAGCACGTTGTTGCAAAACGGATTTCCGTAGGCTGATCAAGTGTTCATCGAGGTAGCTAGCGCGACTTCCTTGCCGGCCAAGGACTCGCCCTGTTGGCTCCGTCCATGCCTGCTGGTTTGTCGTCGCCCGTAGTGGTAGGCGGCCTGGTCGGCACGACACCGGGCTCGCACCCACGCTTTATCTCGATTGGATGGGATGAGATTTTCCTCTCTTTTTTTCTAACGCTTTTCAGTGAAGGTGGGACGACACAGTACGTGAGTGGGTGTAGGAAGATAAATGGATAGGAGAATCGTATATTAGTTTAAAATATCACAAAAGCTAGTACTACGTGTTGCAAACCAATCCGTGTGAAAACATTTTCACGTCATCGACGAACTTTGAGTATACCTGTTTCCGTTTTCACACATCGGAAAACCCACGATAAAGCTACGATTGCTACCTTTCGAAATGATTTCAGAAAAACAAACACACAACTCGTTTCCCGTCAAATTCAGCGAGGGAGCGCATCTCGTCGCCCCCATGTTGGACCCTTGTCTGTACTGGCATTCCAGTCCACACGCTCCTGCCTTCATGCCTTGTCCCGGACACAATCAGAGCGACAGACAAAGAAGATCCCGCAAGCAGCGTTGCGCCCCCACAATCACAAACTCCGTTCCAGGCTTGTAATCAGACTGATTGCACCGAAAGTTTTCAGTTAATTTGCTTATCGAAGAATTGAGAGAGAGAGAGAGAGAGAGAGAGAGAGAGAGAGAGAGAGAGAGAGAGAGAGATCAGTATGTCCGCTAACAAACCTGCGCGAGTTGGACCAGAACCGAACAGAACGCCACCACCTTGCAAAGCACGGGCATGAGGCATCCGACGGCGACACGGCCGGTTGCAGCTCCGTCTCCCTTTCCCGGCGCGCTGGGCGATGCACCCAGGCGGCATCATGCCATGTTAGTCGTCGCCGTCACCGGCGCGATCGCGACGCCTCCGCCTCGCGCCGTCGCGGTCGCGGTTGAAACCGATTTGAGTTCGTTCAGTTCGTGCGCGTGGTGGTCGAGGTCGTATCGCTGTCTCGAGTGGTGTCAGTCTGGGTGATGACCGGTTTTCGCGCGGATTTGACCTGCGGATCGTGAGTGCGACTAACGTTTGACGGTGTCGTGGTTAGTCTCGTCGTGCCTTGATCAGACAGTCCGAAGCGCATAATGCTCAAGGTTACTAGTAGAACAAAAGGCAGGAAATTAGGCCTCTCCGGGCTGCAATGACTCCGCAACTGACGATAACAAATTGCATTCAGAGTTCAGTTGCTCCGATCCATTTTTTTCCTTGCTAATAATCAAAACCAAGTACTCGTAGTAGCAGCAGTGAACAACAGAGCAGGAGGACTCGCAGCTGAGCTGAGATGCCGCTCCGCTCCACTGATCGAGGGATTAATTTAGGCGGCAGACAACGTGTCACCGTGCACGCGCGCGTCCCTTTGGTGGGCGCCGCTAATTACTGTAGGTTCTTCTCGCGGCGATCGATCAGTCCTGGCCACCGTTGGTGGCGGCCGGCGGCTTGCCGTCGACGACGACCTCGGTCATGGCGACCTGGTCGGCCTTGCGCTTGCGCGCCTCGATGATCCGCTGCGTCGACTTGTAGTACATCGCGTACAGGACCAGCTGCGCCACCGCGAAGAGCACGCCGAGGCCGTTCGGGATCTGCAGGCAGTAGGAGATGTGATCAGAAGACAGAGAGGAAGAAACAGGTTTCAGCACACCGAGAAAAAAAAAACGATCGATCCAGTTCATAAATTCGAAGAGATAGTGTGTTCTGCAGGATAAGGTGATCGGATAGGTGTGGATCGCAAATCAAGGAGCCCGGTTGGCGGGTTAGCTCATCAATGATATGGGATGATGTCTGCAAGCAGGACCAACCGATCCGGATCCGGACGAATGCACGGCTGCGCAGCAGGCTTTTCGGTGTTCATCAAGTTGACTGAGCACGCCTCGGGAACGTCGACCAGTGGATAGGATTCGGTGCACGGCTTGTGGTACATTCAGGCACACCCATGATTGACGGCAGAGCGAGCGCGGCGACGGGGTCCTAGTGGTGGGGGATGGACCACCATCCGTCGGCGTCGTCTTGACCACTTCGTACTCACCGTGAGCCAAAACGGCGCTGCATGGACCGTAGGCGGTGAGCCAAAAAAAATTTTAGCCGTAGGCTACTGCCTCGGATGGACGGTGAAACCAGCTCAAAGCTGCGTCTGGGATCGACACCGCCCAAGCCGTTCCCTTTCGCCGTCGGCCTACGGATGATCACGCGCCGCCCTCCGCCGTGTCCGCGGACGTCGCTGTCCCCGGCCACGATCACAGACGGCCTCCAGCTATCTCCTCCCTCCGGCCGGATTCGGCGCCGCGACAGCGACGCCTGCCGCCACACGGCTCCACCCACCTATTATTGCGGCCCCGGGCACAGAGCTCGTGAACGAAGGCCACGACGACCAATCCATGATCTGCGTCCTGGGTCGCATGACGCGGTGGAGGTCAAAACAGGAACGTCACGGGGCTCCGCGAGAGCCAGCCGCGGACACGGTCTGGCCCAGACGACCAGACGGTACAGGACCGAACGCAAAACCGACACAGACGCGTGCGTGTCGGCCTCGTGCATTTGCACGGTATTTGCAGCAACAGCCAAGGGCGCCGGGGCCAACTTGCTCTGTCCGTTCCCGGCCCGAGCAAGCCACACTGTCCTGCAACCTGCCACTGGCTGCAAGAGGTAACAGGCCCTCGCTCACATGGGCGTCATGGCCATTTGGACGCCATGGCCATTTGGAGCGAGCAAGCACGACGCTGCTGCAGGACCTGAATGAGGAAGAAGGGGTCCCCTGCCCTGTCCCTCGTTCTCTTCCTGGAAAGGTCTTGGACCGGACCACTGGTAGGTTAACAAGTTTTTTAGGTAAATGGAAATTTGGTTCCGGCGAGCCTTGGCAGGTTAACATCTAAACTCAAATGCGTAATAACATAATTTAGAAAAAAAAATACCCAGCAGTTAGAGGTGTGTTGAACGATTGGCTTACGGTGATGTAGAGGTCGAAGCGGATGAGCGCGTAGGCGGTCCAGCAGATGCCGTTGACGAGCGATGCCAGCGACAGGAACAGCGGCATGTACTCCACGCTCTTCGTCTGGATCACCATTTTCTGCTCCGTGGAAATCGGAACATATGCAGGAAGCAATTGTTAATACAGGATTACTAAGTCGCAGTGTCACACTGACACCAAGTAGTAAAGTACAGCACAGCACAAGGTAAGAACAGAGCACATCAGTGCTGGTAAACAGTGTAGATGGAAAAAGGAAGCAGGCATATGCTGCTAGGAGTAGCAATCAAGCAGAGGACAACTACAGAATTGTGCGTGCCTACGTGTGCGGGATCCTTGCTTATTTTATTTGCCAACAAAGTTAATTATGCTCAATGATCATCAGTTAAATATTCCCCTCGTCTTTTCATATAGTACGTATTCTCATTCCAACCAACCGAGGTAACCGGTCAGGAGTCACTTAAAAAACAAGAGCGAATCTCCTGATGCGGGCAGGCGGCAGCCACCTAGCCCGAAGCTCAACCAGCAATTAAAAAAATTAAAATACGCATGCACGTAGCTAGCTACTACTCCTAGCTACGTAGTACATGTCGTACGTAGCTTGGTCACGTACGTACGTACCATGACGGAGAGCGGCGCGGCGTACATGCCGGTACCGAAGAGGACGCAGAGGACGCCGACGACCATGGAGCGCCGCTCGTGCGAGTGCGCGAGGGTGAGCACGAGCGCGGCGACGGCCGCGACGAAGGCGGCCTCGGCGGCGAGCAGGAGCAGCACCCTGCGCCGCGTCGCGCCGGCCGAGCAGAGCAGGAACAGCGCGATGTACGCCAGCTCGATCGCCGTGCCGGTGCCGTTGATGGTGATCACCAACATGCTGTGCGGGTGGACCGCCGGCAGGCCGTACAGCACCCACATCAGGCAGTTGAGCAGCGTCGCCACGTACGGGATCGGGGAGTACTGCTCCACCGTGCCCTTCTTCCAGATGCGCCAGAACGTAGGCCTGCGTGTTATTTTTTTTTCAGATGAATTAGTTTTTGCATTCTCTTTCTTTGCTCAATCGTTCCGATCGTTTCTCTGATTTATTTTGTTGAATACTAAGTTGAAGTTTTAACGACGGAAAGAGATTCTTACACAGGGGAGAGGAAGAGCACAAGGGCGGTCCCATTGCCTGCAAAACATAAACTCAAATCGAAACATATCAATAGAGATTGGAGCAAAATAGCAGTAAATAAGCATGACGACGAGAAGGGAAACAAAGCCTTGCATCGGCAAAATTTAACAAAGCTTGTGACGACGACACGCATGTGGTGGATGGTGTATAAAGCCTTTCGTAGCTAGGAAAACCAGCTTGGATGGGCGCGACGGAAGAGGAAAGGGGTTGCACGAAAACAGACCATCACCCCACATGCATGAGGCATCCATCGTCTACCCCAGGCCACTGTTAGTTTCTGATGATGCGTGTACGCGTATCATGTGGTATGCATATGCAGCGGCGGCGGCGGCGACTCACCGATGACGCCGATGACCGTGCGGATGGTGTCGGCCGAAACCATGGTCGCGAGCTTGCTTGCTTGCTAGCCGGTTGAACACTTGAACTGGAGGAACCTTCGCTGGGATGAGCTCAGGAGAGAGAGAGAGAGAGAGAGAGGAGGGGGGGGGGGGGGGGGGGGGGGGGGGGGGGGGGGGGGGGGGGGGGGGGGGGGGGGGGGGGGGGGGGGGGGGGGGGGGGGGGGGAGGAGGGAGAGTCTATACGAAGAGGATGAGATTGTGATGGCTCGAACAGGGGGAGGAGTGCGAGAGGAGGAAGAAACGAATGAGCTAAACTCCTCCCTCTGCCTCTCTCTCTCTCTCTCTCTGGGTTACTGTATGAGTGAGGAGTGAATGTGGTGGTCTCAACAAAACACCAAACAGGGGGTTAAATAGAGGAGCTGGACCAAGCACCGGCCGTGCCGGGTGGCCGGACCCCATCTATCTCTATGCGCTCTAGCGTGACTTTCTCGGTGCCGTTCTCTCTCTGTCTCCCTCTAACCACCCGGACTAACCAGCCCAGCAGCAGGCAGGGCGGGGTCCGATCTGATCGACCACATCTTCCTGTTCTACTACTTATTCTTTTCTTTAAACAATTTGTAAACATTTTTCCTTTCAAGTGTTTTTTTGTCCAAAATGGCTACGGTAAGATACAATAATTAACCACTTTGGGATCAGCATCTTTTGCCAGTGGCTTTCCATAACTTGTTTCCAAAACTTTCTAAATATTTCAAATGCGTTTATTTCCAAATCTAAAAGATTTAGTTCTTAACTGTCGCATGCATCGTTTTACATAATTTGTTGATCTCCTTTTAATTTAAATATTATTATAATTATTAATTATTTTAGTGATTTTACCTTCTATTTATTTTTTGAAATCTGTGTAAATAGATGGCTCACATTCGTTTGGGTCTATTAGAATTTGCCTCTCTTATTATGGACTACTTAGTAACTCATGTGCTTCGGGTTTACAGGAGAGGTGGATGAATCAACATATACCCGTCCCTTTTCCTGTCGCTTTTAGCTAGCAACAGAATTCAGAGAGATATTTTGTTGCATCAGATGAGTTCAGATATAGCTGATCAATTAACCCGGGTTGAGACTTTTCTCCCCAACAAAACACGGTGGCGGTGAGCAAAGATGCTCACAATTGTCCGGTGCCAGTAGCTAGGTTAACCTTGTCACGCAGGGGCACATATTCCAAAGCTAAGAAACACATACGGCACCACCTGGATCGCAAAGTACCGTAAAGAATATTGGCTCCATCCATCGATCGATCGATCGTCCGTTGTCAACCCCAGCTACGTACTATACGCGTAGTAGCAGGAAGTACGCAGCACTCGATTCATACTTAGTACTAGTAGAGTAGCTGCTAGCTCCCGTGGCAGCACTATATGGAGTACTTATCATGTGTCATACATATCCTTCTTTCTTGGGCGGCTACCACTGACCGATCGTCATCGATCGACCTCTCGTCCAGCCGTCGGCCCTTGACCGGCGCCGTGCAAACCGCGTACACACCACTCGTATTGCATCACCTGACGAACACGGCAACGCACATTCCCAGTATGTATGGAATACTTGCCGGACCCGGCCAGCGTAGAGCGGCGAGGGCCGCCTGCAAACGGAAAGGAGTGGCACGGGATTCAAGGCTCGCCAACGACGGCGAGAAGGCTGTTCCTGTTCTTTCTTCTTTGCGTGGCTGGCTAGCTATCGGAAGAAGGAACGAAAGGAGGGTTCGGCGCGACCCGATCCGTCCGTCCGTCGATCGAGACTCGTCTGCTCGGCGCTGGCAAGCAGTCTGTGATAGGTTAGTACGTACGTAACATGATTAGCACATGCCTGATTGATGCCTGCCTTCTGGAAGCGATCGAAGAGAGGCAGAGCCGCGGGCGGGCGGCACCTGGCGGCGAGTGCGCACGCGCGGCGGCAACAAGAGGCGTCGATCGATCAAGGACCTCATGATCGTGTCTGCGCGCACATGCGTGTGCATGCACGTACCATCTGCTCTCTCCTTCGTCTCGATCGTGTCCCATCAAGCATAGCAGCACTACAACCCTGAGTTCGATCCTAACGTACGGATCGACAAATGGACGGTGCATATGTAGTGAAGGAGTGGCTCGTCAAGATCGAAAATGATGAGGATACCCCGCTGGTCATTGAAGAGGAAGAAAGACACACAAGACAAAAGGAAGGATGCCCCACGGACGCGTGCAGATTCGTGGTGAGCCAGACCGGCGACGCGCCAGCCCGCGGCCGCGCTCATTATCATCGCCATGAGCAGCTAGCGCAGTGATCGACGACGCACAGATCGATCGATCGATTGTGCAAGCACAAGCGACGGGAGCATAAACATCTGCGTATGCATCCATCGACGCGTTGTGTGTCGCTGATCGGGATCAAATAAAGATTTAGATGTTTCGGTGGAAATCTTAATTTACCTTTTTCAGAGGTAAAGAACCGCATGGAATCATCGATATAGTAAATTAGATTTATTTAACTTGATCATTTCCCATTTATTCAAAAGCCGTTCTAGGTTCTGCAGTTGCTTAAAAATATGATCATACGAAACGTCAATGTCCATGGCCATTCGGATCACGACACCAATTAAGATGCATGCGTGCTGAAATGGACATCAAATCCCCTACCGCAGCCAGACGAATCTCAGCGTGCCACGCTTTATTAGCTCGAGTGCAGGAAGCCAGTGGGATGTCAAGCACCCATGCAATGAGGACGAACCGACGAACAGTAGTCACTGGGACATAACAGATGGACTAAAGGCAGACGCCATATGGAGGACTCTCGGGAGCACCAGCAGACGGCTGCTTCTGACCTAACCAAAAGATACTTTATTTTGAAGGCGAGCACGCGCGCGTGCGACAGAGAACAAAGGACGGCCGGCAGTGTCCTGTCCGGCCGCTATCTCTCCGCGCATCATGCGGTAGGAGACCGGTCCCCAATACGCCTAGCGCACCAAGCCCTTTCATCGCCGACGACGACGCTGCTCTTTCGTCTTCCTCCTTTCCTCCGTCCACGGATGCAACCGGCCCGCCACCTACAGGCTACAGCTGCGCCTCCAAATCAGAGCGCCGGACGGACCTCCCATGGCCTGGCCAGAAACCAGGCGGAGTTATAAGATTCAACAACGCTGAAGATAACCGGCTGACATCATTTTACGCGGCTCGCGATCGAGTGCCTTGAAATTAGACAGCAGTTTCCTTCATAGCAGCATCGTCAGATTTGTAGCAAGAGTGATAAACTGTGATCCTGAAACACTGCTCAGCTTCCACGCATGCATGAATCAGGTGCTAAAAACACGCACGTGCACCTGATTTTCGTCAGTGCAGCGTAGCCCCTCCCATGAACATGACCACAAAAAAATGTCAACTTAATTAATGGTTAGGAGAATAAACCTGAGATCACTGCATTCTCAAGCTTACTCTCTCCGTTCTTAAATTGATGTCACCATTGACTTCAATCATCAACTTTGATCACTCGTCTTATTCAAAAAATTTGTTCAAATGTGTAAAATTTGAAATTGTGATTCAAATAACTCTAATGATGAATCAAATTATAACAAAATATATGATATTTATTGAATTTTTTTGAATAAGACGAGTGGTTAAAGTTGATATTTGAAGTCAATGACGACATCAATTTAAGAACGGAGGGAGAATGATCTCAATCCTTGCCTTTAATTATCTAGTGGTCACGCACACACATCTTGAGAATAATGCCAAGTTATTACTAGTGTGGTAGATGATGACTTGTTTGACTTGACAGTACATAGGCGGATTAGATGGATTCACGCGGTGCCGATATACAATGCTCATTGCAAACCAGCAGATGGATCGACTGCATCAGCGTAGATGATTTTTAATTTTTTTTGGTACTAAAGATGATGTATCGGAACTCTTAGATATCCATCAAAGTCTAAAAGGTACATTTTGTTTTTTTTTGACAAGGTAGGCAGCTAGCACATCCCTAGCACAAGGTAATCTATTTTCATATAATTTTCAAATTTGGTTGATGTATATTTTTGCATTCACAAAAGAGAAAAGAGTATATTGTTCCACGTTGGAATACTGAAAACGCCGGGAGGGGAGCCGGGCACGATCCAAATTTCCAGGCCCAAACGTGTGGAGCGAGCCCGGTCCAACCCAAACCAACCATCCCGTAATTTTTTTTTTTTTGGCGCACTCGGCCTCAGCGAGGATTTACAGATATAATACTTGAAAAAAGAAAATATCAGAAATATAATATTACTGATTGGAATGTTGAATGTGCGAAAAGTAAGTTCTCGAATGTTGGATGTACGAAGCAAGCAAAATCACAAGCTGAATATACGAAAATGGTAAAGTCGAATGACGAATATACGATATCTGTCATCGGACAGAGTTCTCGCACGTTCAACGTACGACTTCAGAGTTGTCGTATCTTCTCAGTATGCAACTTCTCCTGGTTTTATTTTTTTAACAATTAATCTTTAAAAATTCAAAAAAATTCTCTCACGTTTCTAAAATTTTTCAAAATTGTTCCGTAGAGCTCTTTGTGTAGGTGCTCCCTGAGTTATTTTTAAAGTTTTTTAAAATTATTTTGTTCTTCTTTGAGAATTAATCTTTAAAAATTAAAAAAAATTTCCTCAAGTTTCAAAAGTTACTACGTTAGGTTCATCTGTTGGCCTCTTTGTGCAGATATCCTTTGTGTTATTGCCCAAGTTCCTAAAGTTGTTCTATTCTTTTTAAACGGTTTTGAACAGTTAATCTTTGAGAATTTAAGAAAATACCCTCAAGTTTCTAAAGTTTCTCAAATTTATTTTGTTAGGTTTGTCTCATCCAGCTTTTCGTGTAGATATCTTTCGAGTTATTTTTAAAGTTTTTTGAAGTTGTTCTATTAGTTTAGTCTCATAAAATTTGAATTTAATTATATTTTATTATGATATTTTAATATTAACACACAACATCAAGTGTATATTAGGAGAGCTCGATGAGATGAACAACTTCCTGCATTTTTTCTTATAAAATTGAATCAATTCTGTGAAATTTCTCTGAAATTCACGTGAAATTCCCGCATTTCAAATGGAGTATGAGAAACTTTAGAAATAATTCGAAAAACACTTACACGAAGAGCTCGATGAGATAAACCTAACAGAACAACTTTGAGAAACTTTAGAAACTTAAGCGGATTTTTTTAATTCTCAAAGATTAACCATTCAAAAAGAATAAAACAGCTTTAGAAAACTTTGAAAATAACTCGAAGCACACATGCACGAAGAGCTTGATGAGACGAACGCAATGGAATAATTTTGAAAAACTTTGGAAACTTGAGTGAACTTTTTTAAATTTCTAAAGATTAATCCTTCAAGAAAAAGAATAACTCAGACAACACTTACACGAAGAGATCGATGAGACGAATCTAATAATTTTAGAAAACTTAAAGAATAACTCAGACAACACTTACACGAAGAGATCGATAAGACGAATCTAACGAAATAACTGAGAATTTAATCTAACAAAATAATAGAAAAATCAAATGTCAGTACTACATCCGTTTTAAAATATAAGTATTTCTAGATTTAAATAAAGTCAAAGTATTTTAAATTTTACTAATAATATCTAGAAAATTACATACTTTCTAATATAAAAATATATTTTTTATAAAATTTAAAATACTTTAACTTTATTCAAATATAGAAATATTTATATTTTGAAACGGAATTACCAGAACAGTTATATAACATTTACCTTTAATTTTACGAACCGCAACAATTCTGCTGCCTAAAAAAAAAACTAACAACCTGCTGCCTCAAACTAATCCCCCTGTGAGGAGACAAGACCACAATCTAACCCATCCGAAATATCTGCCCGCCGCCACCTCCGACGCAGCAAGCCTTCCAGTATCTGGCGCGCGGAGGCGATTGCCGGTGGGAAGGGCCCGGTGAGTTCAAATTTCTGCGCCTTCGCCGTTAGGAGCGCCTGCGCATCGACCGTGCTCCGTCTCGGCGTCGCGCGCGCGAAGGTCGTGGGGAACGCCTGCGTTGGCTGGAAGGGCCAGGTAGGTCCCAGGCTAAGTCGCGCGCCTTCGCCGTCGGGAATGCCTGCGCGTCGCCCAGGCAACGGGATATTTATACGGGAAACTGATTTTTTTTTTAATTGTGAGATCACCGAATGGACATATTTGAACATTTTTCCCTTTCTTATGTTTGTCTTATATTTCCTTTATATGAGAATATATGGTAATGAACAGCGTGGCACATTGATTGGAACGTTTGCTGAGACCATGCCTTTTTGCATCATCTTTTTGCAAGTTTATAGTGTGATTGGAAATTTATTAATATATAGTTGCATTAGTTACACAATAGCAATGTATGTTTAGGTTATAAACAACATTGTTAGAAAACTATCTAAAGCTATATGACTCATTTTTTCTTTCTTATGGGTTAGTTAATTTTTGTGACAGACCGCCTCACAAAAGAGACGATTCATTGACCGCCTCACAAAGCGAGGACTAACGGTACAAATCAAGCACAATAAAATATACTATAAACTATTGCTTAAATTTGTAAAACCAAAATTTTTGAAAGTGCAAAAGCGATAACCTGAATTAATGTATTCTAAAGACTATGCACAAGATACCATCGAACCCATATGATGTATCATCTAACAGCACACAAACAGTAACGCAACGAGTAGGGTTCTCAATGACATAGCTACCTTCGAAGTTGCTTCTGACAGTTGGTCGAAAAAAGAGAGAGAGAAACTACCTGCACACAAAACCACAGAGAGCCAAGCCCTGAGCATTCAAATATTCAGCAAGTCTTACCCGTCAACGTGGTCAACTACAGCCGACTTTAAAGATATTATGAGGCTGACTCACATGAGATAGCCATTTGTAAAACCAGTGGTAATATAGTGAGTTCTTATATTCAAGTTTTAACGGTAAATTAAGTTACGAAATAAAATTTTAATTTGCGCTATAAAACTATATCAAACATGGCTGCTAAGCAATTGCTATACTAAGCAAACCATTCATATTATTGTTATTATTATTATTATTGTTATCATTATTATTATTATTATTACTCCTGTTTTTGCTATGACATGACACACTGAACAAGCGGTACTCGTTACTGTGAGGGGCAGCGATTATAATTGATTTACACCAACTGAAAAAACTCGAAATACACGACACATACGCGCTTCTCGAATGCAGCCGTACGTGACAATCTTTCGCTCAACCGTAGGGTCAGTCCGATAAGCGTAACTCTCTTAAGAATAGGGTACTCCATACGATCACCACTCAAGACATATTCATAGTTAGACACAAGTGTTTCTCCACTACTAGTCAAAAGAGAGGTAGGGTTCGTCTATTGAGCTACATCGGTTTTCTGGGCCTATAATTTCAGTATGTATTCGGTGCGTTCAAATTTATTCAACAGAGCCACACTCGGATCGGTCCTTAACAACACAGACGGGGCTACCACCGCGAAGACCCAGCCTTCTCAAACCCTTCTATACGCTATCCTTGTCTGGTCTCAGATTATTCTCGCGAGTGACTTTCTATTCACTCGACTTCTATAGCTCGCGAGTGACTATCCATTCACTCGACTTCTATAACTCGTAAGTGACTATCCCTTCACTCGACTTCTATCGTGAACTAAAACTTAACCTAGCTATACATCGAGTTACCCGTACCAACAACACTCAACATAAATAATAAGGTACATATCATATAATTCTAGGTTCTCAAACAACTTCTAAAACTTAATGCACATCACATTAAACTTACAATACACAGTGATAAAATAAAAACTTAAAATGTGTTAATGCACCGAAGCTTACCGCTTTGCTCACAATTAACTTACTTTGCCAAAGGAACAACTCCAAGCTCTCTTTCAGGCCTTCGGGTGGGTCGAGTCCTAACATGATATGTAAAGGAATGAATTGTACTACGTTTTAGACTTGAAATAAAGTTGCATGCAATGACAGCTTTTTATTTTTAAAAGATGGCTAAGTAAATTTAGTTATAAAACTTTTTTAAAAGGGTTTTCAAAAATATAAAATATAATTTGAGTTGTTCACACAATCAGAAAAAAAGTTTTAAAGGAATTCTTGACAAATTTTTAAGATTTATGAAAATCAAATAGATTTATAATTATTTAAATACTATTTAAACCTAATAAAATATTTATAAAATTATTTTGATGAAAATTAAGTACATAAAATTTTTTAAACAGAGGGTTTAACTAAATAAACATAAAAGTAAAAATTTTAAGATTTTATCATGCCAAAGAATAATGATAATGCCTTGATAAAGTATTAGTGATCTAAATGATTAATTCCATGCATAAAATGAAAAATAGTTAGCTTCAGAATATAGTTTTCAGAATATAGTTCTAGTTGAAAGAATCCTTAAAAAAATTATTTTACAATTTTCCGAGTTAGTTAGGATGAATTTTTTATGATTTTTACAATCTTGAAAGCATTTTCTAGCAATTAAATAAATCATTTCGCGATATAATAAAAATTCCCAACCGAACTGGGCCTGCCACCCACAGTGGGCCGCGGGGATCCGGCCCATTGGGGCAGCCACACCGTTTGCCGCGGGGTTAGGCTGCACCGGATCCCTCAGCCACAAGGGATCCGGGAGGTTCGGCCTCCAGGCTGGAGCCAGGTAGCCGGCCACGGTGGCCTCACCGGCGCGCGGCGGCGTGGTTGGCCGTCGCGGCTTCCCAGGAGCCAAGCTCTGTTATCAAGGCACAAAAACGATCTACAAGGAATGGGGAACTCATTGAAGGGGGTCGATGGGCTGGTTGCTCACCGGAGAACGCCGGTGGCGAGTGGCGGAAGAAGCCGAACTTCGGCAAGGGCGCATGCTGCAACCGGTCAACGAAATTGGATGCCGTTTCCGCTGGGAGCTTCATCGACGAGAGGAGAAGAGCGGCATGGGTGAATACGGCGTCAAAGCTCGCTTGAGAGGGTCATCACCGCGAGGGGGGGGGGGGGGG
>BCLF01000047.1:163786-185771 GCA_001602275.1 Zoysia japonica | reverse complement strand
GGGGGGGGGGGGGGGGGGGGGGCGGTCTCCATGAACGCCGGTGATAAAACTTCGATTAGTGGCAACAGCTCGACCGAATCAAAGGGGAAAAACTTTATATAAGAACCGCATACCTTTGAGCACCTGCGGGTCCGAGGAATCGATTCCTAGCTCGCCTAATCTCGTGGGTTTCAGAGGAGAATGGCCGGCAGCTCCAGGACTTCGAAATTTGGGGAAAAGCTCGAATCCGACATACACGGTGGGAGAGGAGGCGGGCTCAGGTGGTGGAGAGCGAAAGAGGGGCTGGGCGCAGGTCCTCGTCGAGTAATGGGGCCGGAGGATGGCTCGGAGAGGGTGGTCACCGGCGATGAGGTCCCTCGGCTCCGACGAACAACGACAGCTACAACTCACATTCCTGCAATAAAGGTCAACGATTTGCTTGAATGATGGACTCCTGGAGTGCGCTAATTGTTGATCCAGCTAACACAAGTGGAGAACGGAGGATGCTCACTGGAACCGAGTGGATTTTTGCTGGAGATGGCCGTTGGCTTCTGAAAAACAAAATTGGGGAAAACTTTGAAATTGATACAATTTGCTGTTGGACTAGAGAAATTGATGTTGTGGGAGGCTTGAGCAGATCCTGGTGCTCCTATTTTGTGAAGAGACTAGCCGGAGATCTGTTTGGTGGCGGCGCCGCACGGTGGAGGCGAGCTCGGCAGGGAAGCTTGGCAGGGAACGACAGAGAGAGAAGAGGGACGACGGCCGGGTGAATGTGATTACTCGTGCGACTTAACTCGGAAGGAACACGTCTGAGGCCTCGTGTCGCACATGCAGGCAAGGAGGCGTGAGGCAGCCAGGCAGGGGCACCTGGCAGGTGTGCTGGCGGCTGGAGGTAGAAGAAGGGCGAGCTGGGCGGCTGACAGTGGGTCCCGCGGGGGTTTTTTTAATTTTTCGGATTTTTGTTGATTTTCTGCGCCTCTCCATGTTTTTCTTCGAAACACTGACTTGCCGAGCTCAATAAATCTTGAAATTTTGCAGAGTGGTAGAACTTTTCAAAAGGAACAGCTTTTGTTTCTGTCACAAGTTCAAAATCGAAATACATTTTATTCTATAATTTTTTTAATACAAGAAATCATTTAAAAGAAGTAATTCATTTGGACCTTCTAAACTTTAAATAATTTTTTTATAAAATTTATAAAATCCAAATGTTTGCAAAAACCTTTCAAAGGAAAATTTTATTTCACAAGATCCCTTTCAAAATTTTGAACTCGCACTTTGAAATTTGAATTAGATTCTCAAGTTTAAAGTTTACTTGAATTGTTTTACCCTTTTGAGCTTGGATTTCATAATTTCGGACTTGAACAGCTTGACTTATTTATTCAAAAACATGCAGTGACGATTTTCTTCTGAATGAGAACCATGCAAAAATCCTAATCTTAAACTGTAGAAATGTTTGGGTTCCCAAGCCTAAAAATGAGCTATAGGAAGTTGCATTAGAATAGAATCATCCAGCTCATGTCCCATCTTTTTCTGTACACTTTGCTGTTCTGTTAATTAAAGGTAAATGTTATATAGCTGTTCTGGTAATTACAGATAACTGGGGATGTTGATCCTAGACACAACAGCGTGAGTGGACAGTAGCATGTGACTTTTGAATGAATTCAAAGACTCACCAACGTGAGTGGACAGTAGCTTCTTCTTATATTTTGTGAGGCCACAAACATCCGAGGACTATGGGACAAGAATAAAGATTCTGAATATTACAGTCGAGTCGACTGCAACAAAGTTGTGGAAGAACCAATGCAATGTTTTATTGATTTGTCATTCTATGTTCATCTACATGTAGATGTAATGTGTAAATTTGTCATTCCCGCAAGTTTTAAAAAGGTGACATTTCAGTTTACTATATATATTTGTTATTTTGTTTATATATTTGACCTCTGATTTGCTGTTACGTAAAAATTAATTTTATATGCACGCAGGTATAACTACTCATGCCCCACAGGATTCTTCAGTAAGCTTCTACTACTCTCGCTCTTTATGCAGACTACTCATGCATCTGAACTGAAAATGGGTTGCAAAAATGTGCCTCTCTTTTCAAAGCAGCTAATGAAGTAATGAGCCTGATAATAAATTACTTGTAGGTACGCCTTGAACACATCATTGTACCCTTGATATCAGATGTGCCAAATTTTCTCTGGTTCCAAACAACCTGTTCATAGGTGGGGCTGAGGGCTCTGGCAGCAAGATGTAAGTACACCCTGAAGCATTTGGGCATTGCATATATATACTATGTTTGTGTCCAAATGATATTGGTCTATTTGATTACCAGTTTCCCGATCTTTTTGAATAAATTTCTTTTCTTGAGTTAATAATTTTCTTGGGCCGTAGCATTAGCACATGCATTGAGACTAGTAATAATAAATATAAAAGTAATAATATTACAATTTAAATATAAAAATAATAAATAAAAGTATAAAAATGAATAAAAACAATGATCATAATAAAGTAAAAGTATATAAAAAGAAAGAAAACAGAAAAAAATATGTTGTAAGCCGCAGCAAATAGAAATACATGTGCTGTGCTGAAAAAAGAAAAAAAAACAAGTCATGCACTTCCTCCTTTCAAATTAGTATTTAATTTTGAATGAAGGGATATATTAGACTAGAGTCATCGTCATACCACCAAATGTTATAAAATATCAAAATAAAAAAACATGCATTGGATTTCATTGTAATATCGAAATAATATATATGGCATAACACTCTTGAGAACAATAAAATAAAGTCCCACTTCTGAACTAGACTATACAACCTCATCCGCATTATGAACATCATAAGACAACAAACACGCTTAACTAATTTTTAAAATTGTCACTAAAACATCGAAGGGAGCAGCAACATTATAGTACCAACCGAACATTAGACAATTTTATGAGCATAATACATGAACATTTTGTGAGAATCTTCAAAAAAAAAAAAAACCTTTACAAAGATCAGGCTGATTCGTATATTTTCTTACTAACTGACTAACATTTAATTTATTTATCCATTCTTGCCGCACAATTGTCATTGCAAAAAATGCGACCCCAGAGATCATCCCAGAGACGACCTTGGTCGCATGCAAGCCGCCTGATCACCTTATTAAAGCTTTGGCCGGCTACATCTGTCTGGATCTAGGCACTGAAGTGTTATGCTTCGAGTCTCTTCAATATGACGGCAAGTTGCTTTACCCCCAAGTTCCTCAGCACAGCAATTTCTTATACGATTAGACATCATCTTTCCTGTGAACAGTTCTAGTAGAACGACCCCAAGCTGTAAACATCGGCCTCCATGGTCAAAGCTCCCCTTTCAACAGATATGGGATCCATATATCCACTATTCCTCTCTGCTACTATTCTTTCCTCTGCAGCTTGCTTAGCCGCAGAAAGATACACAGAATCTCCAATGCCTGAAACTTTTATTCGGACATTATGTAAAAATCCTTTGTGGGAAATGTTGTTCATAACAAGAACGTTGGCAGTTCTGACATCTCCATGAACGATGCCAAGTGAATGCAAGTGCTTGAGACCTCGGGCAATTGAAACTGCAATACGGAAACGTTCTAAAGACTTAGTGGTCCAGTTGTTGCTACCATCACCAAAAAGAATATCATGCAGACTCGCATTAGCACTCTCATAAACTAGTATTGGAAAACCAACTCTCTAGGCAGCAACCCTCGAACTTGACAACATATTCATGCTTAACTTTCGAGTGCAATAGCATCTGGTGGGAAAGTTCCTCTGAGACTCCACTGTGAACATCAAAACACATCTTAATTATAGGTACAGATGGCATTTTCTCAGACTTCCCTCTGTAAATCTTGCCCATAAAGCATTCAGTTGGAATGCTCTTGAAGTTGTCTGTCATCTCATTGATCCTCTTTGTGGTTATGAATCTTTTAAAGCCAGCCTCTTGCAAAGAAGAAATAAACCCTTTAAGATATTTCTTTTCTTGAGTTCTTTTAAGCTCCCGGAGGCATTCAGAGACATCTGTCATGTCTGGCCTTTCTTCTAGTTCAACTTTACACACCTTAGTGCAAGATTAACCATGCCATCAAGAATCTCCATATTCTCAACAGTTACAATCTCTCCATCCAAAATTTTGCGTCTACTTACTTTTGTATCGACATGAGTAAAAGATTTAGCAAGAAAATTGTTGTTATCATCAATCGCCTTTTTTCTGGTGACGAGCTCTAGAAGAACAACACCAAAACTGTAGACATCACTTTTTGTAGTTAGGCGCCCAATCTGACAAAACACCGGGTCTACATAGCCCATACTCCCTATAACAAACCCTGTATGCTCGTCTGAGTTTATGGAAAGCATCCTTGATATCCCAAAGTCTGATGGTTTTGGCACATAATTATTATCAAGAAATATGTTGTCAGGCTTGACGTCACCATGAAGGATCGGATGGCTCTGAGAAGTGTGCATGTATACAAGTGCTTCTGCTACATCTGCGGCTATCTGCAAACGTGTGTTCAAGGACAGGGGAACTGGGTGTGCACTCGAGCTATGCAAGAGCTCTGAAAGATTTCCTTTAGGGACAAACTCAGTGACTAGCATCGGTGCATCTGCTTCGACACAGCAACCCAACAATCTGACAAAATTTTTATGACTGAATTGGGATTTTATGATCACTTCTTTTGTGAATTCCTTTTCCTTCGCTGTGAATATGTACTTTTTTACTGCCACTGCACGACCATCATCAAGTCTTCCTTTATACACAACAGAGAAACCCCCCTTTCCCAAGCGTAGTACTGTAGCTATCTGTTATAGTCTCAATCTCTTTCTCCGTGAAGCATCTAATGTTAAGGTCACTATTATCTGCCTTTTCTATTATTGAGCCAGCAAATTTACTGAAAAGAAAGCGAAGCTTCCATATTTCGTCTTGAGACAGAGGTGCCTGGATTAGACAACTAGTTATTTTTGTTGGGCAAAATATCGGATGGAAACTTCATATTCTTATAGCCAATTCAGTGTAATAAAAGGAATCAAGCATTCAGCATTGTTTCTAGATGGATGAGCATATTTATTTGATTGGCTACCTACTAGTGTTGGTGATATTCACACAAGTGTTCAGCGTAAGAGTACAGAAGAGTGTTCAATATATGAGTGCTAGTCAAATAGTGACCCAATCAAATCAAATGACCACAAGTTTCTCAGTAAAACGGTATCTGAGACGGAGTTAGAAAGACAGCACTGAGAACATATACAACTCCTATGTAATCGAATTATGAAGGTTCGTAGCTATATCACACATCCCTATAGTTTAAGGCTTTATTTATCAGGGATTTGGCTTATGAAAAATAAGATTTGTCTTTGGATTATATGATGGAGCCGCATTTTTCAGATAAGTTGTACTCCACTCTTCAAAACATTTTATAAACAGGCCTATGCCCAGATTATAACCTTCTTTTTTAGAATAAGCTGGATAAGCTGCGTTTTCAAAGCTTATGATAACTGTTCATTTTCAGATCAGATGTGGCTTAGGACGGTTTTTTTTTATACGATGTGCTTATGCCACAAAAATGCTCGGTAGGGGTTATATAAGATGTTTCGAAAAGCTCCTACCAGAGGGGTTTTTAGGTATTTTCCAGATACTTTTCATTTACTCGATGAAGTAAAACTGCTAATAAGAATAAGGAAAAATTGGATTCTCGGCATTGAAAGATCACGCTTTTAAAAAATCTACTACCAAAATTTTTTTGTGCACTTTAATACTAATGAAAGTTTCTCCGTTAAAAAATATAGCACTCCGTAACATTTTCCATCCATCCACCGTCTTCTTTTGTGTCTCCAAACAACTTGGCTAGCACTGTGAGTCTGTGACTGCATCTGGCGCCGCCACCATTGCTAAGCCGCTTGAGCAGGCAGTCTGCGGCGTCCAGGTGCGGCTGCTGCCGCTGCTCGAGTACGAGCTCCGGATCCTGCAGCAGAGGAACGGGGATGGTCTCCCAGGCTGCGTCGCCGCCCCCCACGCCCGCAATTTTTTCCTCCTCTAGTCGCTGGCAACGAAGACGACGATGGAAGCGAAGCACGTACACCTGGATCACCCTCGCTAGGCAGTAGACAACACCTTAAGCCCTCTAACCAGGGCCAGAAAAGCTCATAGTTGCAAAGACCTCTGTTCGCAAAGGCTCACAATTCAGGGACAAGACGATCTTGGCACTGGATCGAGCTCCAGAGCGTACAGGGTCGTCTCCAACAGGATCTCCTCGCAAATGAAGTGGTTAATCGCACACCGCCCCTAGCCGACTCGATACCGTTGCGCGCGCCGACATAGCGGCAATCGGCGTTGTGGAGCTGTATCCGCTACCTGCTGACGCAGGCCAGGGAGCCATTACAAACTCCACATGTGGAGGAGACAGACCGCAAGCAATACGGGGTTGCTGCCGTCCACGGGGAGCACGCTGCCGCCGCGGGGAGCCGCCACCAGTCGCCAACCCGCTTGAAGAGGAAAAAGAAAACGGAGGAAGATGTGGATGCATGGAAAGCCGAAAGTGTTATGGAATGCTAAATTTCTTAACGGAAAAATTTACGTTGGTATTAAAACATAGAAATAAATGTGATTTCTCCTAACAATAAGGTATGCTAGCGGGAAATGAGGGTGGTAGCATCACGCGGCTAGATAACTATTTACCCAACGGTCAAATAGGCCTTTGACTAGCACCCTGATCAGAGACGTCCCGTCCATATGATTGGTAGATTTTTGTCGCACAGCATCACAATAAATAAAAGTGAGAGACCGAGCTACAAACACCGAAGTTCGTCGTGTCGTCACAAGCCCTACCGACAAAACCCTAGACCGATCTACAGGGGCGCTGCCAGCAATAGAATACGCCACCAGACCACCTCCTGCACCTCATCTCCAACACGAAGATATCGCTCCTCTCCATCGAACGTCGCTGCCTAGTGTAGACCAACAAAGGAGCGAGGATGGTAGCAGCCGGTTTATCCTCTACTATCACGGGATCTGAAGATAAAGAACCTCGTTCCCCTCACCGAGCTCTCGGATCCTACTTCTAGACGATCCCTAGAATCTATCAATGGCATCGAAGTGTCAGATCTAGAAGTAGATCTTGACGAGCCACAGAGGAAAGACTCGGTAACCTAACCCTAACCCTAGACATCGAAGAAAAGGGCGCGGCTGGGTCACACCAGTGGGCCGGCGTGCGCTGGGCCGTGCGCGCTGAGACGTGCGCGCCAACTTGAAAGTTGCCTAGCGGGAAGATTTTTTTTTAATCAATCAAAGATGACCTTTCAAAAATGTCTGAAGCGGACTAGTCCGCAGGTCCGAACAAGTCCGAAGGTCGAGTTCAATGATAACAAGGTCATCCTTCTGGAGTCCACAGATGGCTTGGACAAGTCCGGTCAGGCCTCAGTGTACCCGTTTTGGAGTCCGCCCGTCCAGCGGACAAGTCCGGATGACACGGAGTGCTCCTTCTCTGGAGTCCACAAACCTTAATGGACAAATCTGTTACCGGACTAGTTCGGAGGAGCGGACTAGTCCAGATTTGCCGAGATGACAGCTCTCTAGAGTCCGGCACTTGGGTGGACATATCCGTTAGCGAAAAAGTCCGCGGGACCGGATAAGTTCAGAGATAGTAACCAAATGAAAAAGATTTTGAATAAGAGGATAGAAATTGAACCCCTCTCGATAGTACAGTGGTCCTATGACTCAATAAACCAACGTCTTTCTCTTCTTTGAAGAGAAAGAAGAGAATTTTTTTTCTGCTGCGTATTTAAAGATATAATTTTTATTATTAAATTTGAACCAACGGGAGAATTTAATTTTGAAAAACTAGATAAATTTTAGATAATTACGATATTGTTATTTTCTGACCAACATTGATAATAACAGTATTATAATTTTTAATTGATGATTTTATGCATTATTTTTATTTCTGCCCAACGGTGATGTAGATTTAATGTATAAGATAAAATTGTATGTCATATTTTTTACCAACATTAAAAATAAGGCATATAATCTTAGTGTAATGTTCTCACTCTATTTGATTTATTTTTTAGGCGGATACAACTTGATGAGTTGTATCAAAGAGATCCTCACTCTCAAAGGTGATAACTATAGAGAGTGAAAAAAAGATATACTTAACGTTTATCTTGGCTGAGGTGGACTGGGTCCTCACTACAGCATGTCCCACTGAGTCTGAAGCACCAGTGAGAAAAGAAAATGAGGTTGATGCTGCTTGGAAGACCAAACAGAGTGACTATGCTCCTTTAAAGATGTCTTATGACCTCTAGCATAAGAAATGGACCACAGCCAACAAGAAATGTATGGCTGTGATAAAGAACACGATTGAGACTGTAATTGTGGGCTCAATCTCAAAGTGTGACACTGTTACAAAGTATCTTGAAAGAATAAAAAGTCAGTTTACCGACTCTTCAAAGATTTATACTACACAAGTGATTAAGCAGCTTGTGACAAAAAGGTACTCTGATGGTAACGGTGCCATAAGAGAGCACATACTAAAGATGAGCAACATGACATTTAAGCTTAAACCAATGAATCTGGGTCTTAAGGATAAGCTTCTTATTCATTTGATTTTTGCTTCTTTGCCAAAAGAGTTTGACAACTTTGTTGTCAACTACAACATGCAAACAGAGACATGGACTTAAAAAAGTGCATAGCTATGTGTGTGCAATAGGAGGACAGAATTAAAACTTCACATGGTGGTTCTATCAACTATGTAAAGTATAATAAAAAAAAGAACTTTAACAGTAACTCCTTCTTAAAGAACAAGAAAAAAGTCCATGTCCATCACCCTCAACAGAACAAGTTTGCAGTAAATAAGGACTAGTGTCTCCACTGCAGGAAGACGGGACACTATAAAAAGAATTGTCTCGTCTACTTAAAGCTGATCATGGCAAAAAAAAGGTGAGAACATTATTACCTTTATAAATGAATCTCTGTATGTGCAATATTCAAAATTTACTTGGTGGATTGACTCAGAAGCAACTGTTTATGTTGCTAATTCTTTACAGAGATTCTGTTTGACGAAGACTACGCGAAGAAGAGAAAGATACATTAAAGTTGCAAATAGAGTCCAACCTGAAGTTGAAGCCGTTGGTGATCTTTTATTAAAATTAGCTGATAGCTTCATTTTTTTACTTAGAGATATTCTTTATTTTTCCTTTTTACAGAGGAATTTAATTGTGTTTCATGTTTAGACAATGATGGCTATGATTGTCATTTTGAAAATGGCAAGTGTGAAATTATATTTAATAAAGAATATGTTGGTCTTGCCATTTTACAAAATGAGCTTTACTTGTTATCACTACAAGATGATGTGAATGTCGTATGCGATAATGGGAACGTTGCGTGCGAAAAAGTTAATGAATCTTCGTCTACGAATGTAAATAGGAAACAAAAAAGAACTCTAGATGCGTCGTCAAAATTATGGCACTGTCGTTTATGCTATATTTCGAGGGGAAGAATATAAATACTAGTTAAGAATGATATTTTTCCTTCATTAGAGTTTTCGGACTTAGAACAATGCAGAGAATACATAAAAAATATGTAAAGAAAATTAAGAAAGATGACAAAAGAAGCACTAGAATTTTACAAATTATTCACACAGACATTTATGGTCTTTTTCCTGTGTTATGACTCGTTCATAACATTCACGGATAATTACTCCCGATATGACTATATTTATCCAATCAAAGAGAGAAATAAAGCCTCAGATAAATTTAAGATATTTAAGGCTGAAGTTGAAAACCAACACGATTTAAAAATTAAGATAGTCCGATCCCACCGTGGGGAAAGTATTACGGTCGACATACTCCATATGAACAAGTTTCTGAACCTTTTGTAAGGTTTTACAGAAAAATAACATAGTAGCCCAGTATTTTACACCAAGCGAATCTCAGCAAAATAGAGTAGCTGAAAGACGCAATCGTACGCTGATGGATATGGTGCGAAGCATGATGAGCTATTCCACACTGTCATTGAGTTTGTGGATGGAGGCGTTAAAAATCGCCATTCATATTCTCAACAAAGTAACCAGTAAATCGGTGTTCAAAACACCGTATGAGTTGTGGACAAGAAGATTTCCGTCGCTAAACCACTTACGTGTGTGAGAGAGTCCTGCTGAGGCTAAAGTATTTAACCAAAACCTTGAGAAGCTTGATCTCAGAACAGTGAGTTGCCATTTTATTGGCTACCCAGAAAAGTCAAAAAGTTTTCATTTCTACTGTTCAGATAGATATACAAAGTTTGTAGAAACGAGACACGCTGTCTTATTAGAGGATGAGATGGTGAAGGGGAGCATGGTAGCTCGAGAGATTGACTTTGAAGAGAAGCGGGCGTATGCGCCCACTCCGATGATTTAAGAGTCATTCTTCACACTACCTGCTGTCGCTGCATCGATAGTGCAAGACACTGTGGTGCCAGCACCTATTATTGTTCCTCCTGTGACAACAATGAATGAGAATGAGGAAACTGTTCTTCAGGATCCTACAGAACCCATTGTCACAGGTGAGAGGGAGCACAAACAGGCTCAAACAAAAAATGTGCAAAATGAAGAGGCCCCGAGGAGGTCTCAAAGAGTAAGAAGATCAGCTATTCTTGATGACTATGAAATTTATCAAACAGAGGAATTTCAAATAGAGGATGATCCCGCCTCATTTGAAGAAGCCATGAGAAGCGAAAATTCTTCAAATTGGCTTGAGGCCATGAAAAAAAAATGAAGTCTATGAAGGCTAATAAAATCTGAGATTTAGAAGTAATTCCTAAAGGAGACAAAACAGTAGACTGTAAATGTGTCTACAAGATAAAACTCGACTCTCAAGCGAATGTAGAAAGATATAAAACACGACTTGTGGCAAAAGACTTTACGCAGAGAGAAAAAATTGATTACAATGGGACTTTTTCCCTAGTCTTATGTAAAGATTCCTTCAGAATCATAATAGTATTAGTAGCACATTATGATTTAGAGTTATATCAGATGGATGTAAAAACGACATTCCTCAATGGAGATTTAGAAAAAAAAATATTTACATGGCACAACCAAAAGGTTTTGTCGTGAAAAAAAATAAAAAAAATGGGATGCCGTCTAAAGAAATCGCTTTAAGGGTTTAAGCAAGCTTCAAGACAGTGATACTTGAAGTTTGACAGTACAATAAGAAAATATGGGTTTAAAGAAAATATAGAGGATAACTGTGTTTATGCAAAGTTTAAAGATAGAAAGTTTATCTTTCTAATCCTGTATGTGGATGATATCCTACTGGCTAGTAGTGGTGTCAATCTGCTACTAGAGACAAAGAAAATTTTATCTTCAAACTTTGATATGAAATATCTTGGTGAAGCTTTGTTCGTTCTAGAGATCAAAATTCACCGAGATAGAAATAAAGAAGTATTGAGACTGTCACAAAAGGCATACATAGAGAAAGCCTTAAAGAAATTTAGTATGCATAAATGTAGTCATTCACCTGCACCTATAGTCAAGGGCGACAGATATGATGATTTTATATGCCTCAGGAACCAGTACGAGATCGATCAAATAAAATCAGTTCCATATGCTTTAGTTGTCGAAAGCTTACAGTATGCTCAAGTGTGTACGCGCCCTGACTTAGCATTTATTACCGGGTTACTTGACAGATTTTAGAGCAATCCTAGAATAGAGCATTGAAAATTAGTAAAGAAAGTCTTGCGTTATTTACAAAAAACAAAAAGGCTCATGATGACATACAGAAGATCAGATTCACTCCATATAGTGGGGTTTACAGATTTTGATTATGCGGGAGATGATAGAAAGTCGATATCCAGATATGTGTTCACTCGCGCTGGAGGAGCTATATCATGAAAAAGCACAAAGCAAACCGTCACTATATCGTCCACAATGTATATGCAGAGTTTGTAGCATGTTATGAGACTATATGGCAGGTGAATTGACTAAAAAGGTTCATACCCGGTTTAAAAGTGGTTGACGACATCTATAGACGACTTAAGTTGTACTGTGATAATGAACTCGCAGTATCGAATACCCACAACAATAAGTCAAGTGGTGCTGCCAAACACATTGACATAAAGTATTATGTTTTGAAAGATAAAGTTCGAGATCACATTATAAGTCTTTAGCATATAAGTACTGCAAAGATGTTAGCGGATCTGCTTACTAAAAGCTTGCTATCCAACGTATTCAGAGAACATTTAGCTGGCATAGGTTTAAGGGAAAGCCTATGATTTATGAACTAAAAATGGCCCAAAAGACTAAGTAACTATTTTAGAACAGAGAGATGTATTGTAGCTGTTGAATCTATCGGCGATTAACTGTGATGATGAGACATGTTATATACACTAATCTGTGATAGAATGAGTAAAGTTAAAAGTATTTAAAGATAAAGTATAAGTTGAGATCAAAGAGGAGAATGTTAGATTAATCGCTAACCATTTGGGCCAACGGCCAAATGGGCCCTTAAGCAGCGCCTTGATCGGGGCGCCCAGCTCATATGGCTGATGGGCTCCTATCGCATAGCGTCACAATAAATAGAAGTAGAGGGTCAAGGCTACAAACATCGAAATTTATTGTGCCGTTACAAGCTTCACCGACAAAACCCTAGACCGATCTACAAGGACGTTGCTAGCGACGGAATACGCCACCAGGCCGCCTCCGCTCATCACCGAACACCAGGCCGCCTCCTGCACCTCATCGCCGACACGAAGGTCCCGCTCTTCTCCATTGAACGTCGCTGTCTAATGCAGACCAACAAAGGAGCGAGGATGGCAGCAGCCGGTTCATCCTCTGCTACCACGAGGTCTGAAGGTAAAAACCTCGTTCCCCTCACCGGACTCTCGAATGTTACTCCTAGACGATCCCTAGAATCCATCATGTACCTGTAACCAGATGAGCACGATAGCACCGCGGTTGGCTCTTGACCGTCGGTGAATCGGTGATGGAGGTGGAAGAGGAGAAAGGAGGCGTGGCTCGTCTCCCCAGCAGACAGGAGGAGGAGCCTGGCTCGTAACCCTGAGTAAATGAACGTCGGCAATGGCACCGCCAGTTGCTGGAGGAGCTGATGGCCTAGTGAGGACTACGCGGCTGCGAGCCTGTGACCCGTCCCCGCGGGATTGCGTTGACTTGCTAGGTTAAGTATGTGATTGTGATAGCTTATTCCGTTCAGGACGCGCATTCAAACGAACTGATTTTTTTTTTGGTAAATTAGATTTATGTCACTGTAATTTTGTAAAGTTTAAAATATATTATCGATGTCTCAGATAAAGTTCTGCAAATAAATGACACGTTGGCTCGAATAAAATATTTTAAATTTTACAAAATTGTAATAACATGTATCAAATTAATTTTTTTGACAGCTCAAATGAACTGATTACCAACAGCAAACAACGAATAGTACATGTGCACTGAATGTTGATGGAGCATGAGATAGCGAAGCAAACAATGATAGTAAAAAAAAAAATGGCATGTCAACTTACAGTGTGATAAAATGTGGACCGGAAGCAAATACTCTTCCAGTTTAAAAAGGAAGTTGCTTTGAACATTGGCTTAATTAAAATTAGAAATATCAATTACAATTTTTTTATTATTTTACTAATTTTAAAAATATAAAAATTATATGATTAGATGTCTTAAATAATACTTTTATAAAAATATACATATGTCATATTTTAATAAATGTTTTTATAAAAAATAAAAATTAAATTTATGCTTTGTAGATCTCATCATTGTCCACTTGTCTGAAACAACTTCATTTTTAAAACGGAAGAGTATACTTAACCAACAACCAATCAAGATAAACGAGTAAACGACAGAACCACCTCGGGCGCGGGTCAAGCGAGCCTGCCGATCTGGTACACGTGCAACCTCGACTATTTATATCTATATCATCACTTTGAGCGTAATTTTCATTTATATCATCAAACTAATTAATAGCATGTGTGTCGTTAATTAAAGGTGCTAGTATAGTAAAAAAATATTGTTAAAGTGATGGTTTAGGTAAAATTATTTAAAAAATATTTCATCTATCTCATAATAAGTGTTCTCCGAGACTTTTAGACATTAACGATTAAACATTTCTCTTATTAAAAAATTATGAAATATTTATTTTATTATGAAAAGTTTTATCATTAAAAATGCTATAAACATAATTTATTTATTTTATATTTTTATACATTTATTTAATAAAATGAATAACTAAATATTGATTTTTAAATAAAAATATCAATTATTTTAGGATGAATGGCTTCCAAGGCAAGGCGTCGGGTCATCTGACTAATTGCATGCATCAGCAGTGAAGTCACACACGTGAAGTTCACGCTAGTCATCCGGTGAAAACGGATGTAGTAGATCCTCTGCACGCCACACACGTGCAGTTCATTGTACAGTATTCGGTGAAAACGGATGCCGATCCTCTCTGCAACAATGCATGTGGTACTAACATGTGAGGTCAGTTCCACATATCACTAGCCCATATATTATCTCAGAGGATCTTAATCCAGTGAAAACATGTTGTCTAGGTTGACATATCTCAATATTTCAATTTAGAATTTTCATCTCCTTTTTTTTCTTTTCTTCTCTTAGTAGTAGTCCAGCAAGCATAATCATTTCTAAACCGTATTTATTTCTCAAGTCATTATTGAGTGGTTCTACGTGTATCACTTAAAACATGCAAACGATTGAATCCATGACTTTTTTAATCCCACTATTATTTTTTTCATCACGAATATACGGCTTCTCTAATCAAACTTGTGTCACGATGTCCCCACCAGTAAATTTTATTCTAACATTTGGTACGTAGTACAGTTTTGTTACGGACCAAGAACAGTGATTGATTATCTTTTGAAACAAGACTGACCAATCCCACTCATTCTAACTTGTTCCCAAACCGTTCCATCCTAAAATGAAAATGCCTTAAAGGCATTCATTCAGTGATGCGGTCCAAAATGTGCAACAAAAAAAAAAGTTCTGTTACTGCTCCGTAACAGAATATCCTTGTGCAGGGTGCAGCGCCCGAGCCTGGAGTTCCAACTCTCCTTCAAAAAGGACACAGTACAGCTTGGGACGGTCCCTTCCAAGGCAGCACTCTGTTCTCTTCCCTTCCTTCAGATCGAAGAAAACACTAGTGTAGAAACCGGCCAGTTTTTTAAAAGTTTTCAGCCCAGTATTATTAGATGATCAGTTTAGCTAAAAACCAATACTGTTACTGTAGCAAAACAAAAACCAATCGTTTTTCTTGTTTAGCCAATCCAGTTTTCTGTGCTGTTAAAATTGGTAATGTCGCGGTTTTTTAACCTTAAATGTAGTATGAGGTGAAATGTCTCGCAATTTCAATTCAGAAATCTCCATTTCGCTCTAGTATTTGCTTTTCTCAGTACTAATGTAGCGTAAAAATAAAAGAATTAAAAGAAAAAGAAATGAAAGATTAAGAAAAAATAAAAGTAGAAAATATAAAAAGGAAAAGAAACTGGTTGTATAAGAAATAGAAAAAAAATAAAAAATCTAGGCAAGGTGAAAGTGCGGCCACGGTGAACTCTAGGCTGCGCAGAGGCCTTCCTTGGCGCCGACATCTTATCCTCCCTCCTCCGGTGAGGACGGCAGCGCGTCGAGGCCAAGCAGAGGTGAGGATGACGGTGAGCAGGGGTCTCTTTTATTTTATCAATTGGAGATGGAATTAGCGATGGACCTCCATCTTTTGTGTTGATAGCTTTCAAAGATTGGGGATTGCTGGAGATGTTGTAATTTTCTTTTGATTCACGATTGGCAAAGATCGAACCTAAGACATTGCGCCTGTATATCCTACTGAACATATTGTACATAGGACAGAGAATCATGTATTTCCTTCGTTCCAAATTAAATGTGATATTTGATTTGAAATGGAGAGAGTAGATCTTCAGAGCCATTGTCACGACAGCGATACCACCGAAAATATCAAAATAAAAATACGCATAGGATTGTTTTTTGCAAAAAAATAGTCTAGTATAATATTTTCAAACGCAGCATGTATCATAGCAATAAAAATTGATATTAGGGTAGCTTGATCCATTCATGTGGTTGGCAGATAAAAAAGAAGTTAAAACAGAGCAACAACAATGTCTATTGCTATAAAAACGGTTTATCAATATTGAAAATGCTATTTTAGCGAAGCTCAAGTTGAGAATACCATTTCATCGAAGTCACTTCTTGAATAGACAGATCTCAATAAAGTCCCTCATCGGGACTAGACTGAACAACCTCATCAACATTATGAGATTGGCTCCTCTTTAATTTTGGATTCTAGGCCCAGAAATATCGTCAGCATAAGACAGCAAACATGTTTAACTAAAATTTGAAATTGTCAATAAAACATCAAAGGGAGCAACATTATAGTACAAATTAAACATTAGACAATTTTATGAATATAAATGTGTGTGCACAATTGTCATTGCAAAAGAAAAAAATACCAGGCTGACTCATATTTTATTACTAACATTTAATTTATCTATCCATTCTTGCCGCACAATTGTCATGGCAAAAAAAAACCGTCGATACGATCAGAACCCGAGAGACGACCTTGTTCGCACCGAAACAGACTGATCGCCTCCATAAGTGTTGGCCGCCTACTTATGTCTGGATCCATGCACCGAAGTATTATGTTTCGAGTCCCTTCAATATGATGGCAAGCTGCTACCTCCCAGAGTTCCTCAGGGCGAGAATTTCTTATACGATTAGACATCATCTCTCCTGTGAAAAGTTCTAGTAGAATGACCCCCAAGCTGTAGACATCGGCCACCATGCTCAAAACTCCCCTTTTAACAAATATTGGGTCCATATATCCATTGTTCCTCTCTGCAGTAATTCTTTCCTCTGCAGCCTGCTTGCTCACAGCAAGATATGCAGAAGCTCCAATACCTGAAACTTTTATTCGGACATTACGAAGCAGTCCTTTCTGGGGAATTTTGTTCACAACAAGCACGTTAGCAGTTCTTACATCTCCATGAACGATGCCAAGTGAATGCAGGTAACCAAGACCGCGGGCGATTGAAATTGCAATACGGAGACGTTCTTCAGAGTTAATGATCCAGTTGTTCCTACCATCACCAAAAAGAACATCATGCAGGCTCGCGTTAGCACTCTCGTAAACTAGTACTGGAGCACCAATCTCTAGGCAGCAGCCTTCGAACTTGATGACATTTTCGTGGTTAATTTTTGAATGCAATATCATCTGGCGGGAACATTCCTTAGAAACTCCACTCAGGACTTCAAGAGACATCTTTATTATCGCTAAAGATATTTTTCTCGACTTCCCTCTGTAAATTTTGCCCACAAAGCATTCAGTTGGAATACTCTTGAAGTTGTCTGTCATCTCATTTATCCTCTTTGTGGTTATAAATCTTTTAAAGCCAGATTTTTGCAAAGAAGAAATCAACCCTTCAGGATATTCCTCTTGAGTTCTTTTAAGATATTTCTCTTGAGTTCTTTTAAGCTTCCGGAGGCATTCAGAGACATCTCTCATGTCTGGTCTTTCTTCTAGTTCAAACCTTACACACTTCAGGGCGAGATTAACCATGCCATCAAGAATCTCCATATTCTCAGCAGTTACAATATCTACATCCAAAACTTCGCGTCTACTAAATTTTGTATTGATGTGAGTGAAAGATTTAGCAAGAAAATTATTGTTATCATCAATCGCCTTTTTTCTAGTGATGAGCTCTAGAAGAACAACTCCATAACTGTAGACATCACTTTTTATGGTTAGGCGCCCAGTCTGACAAAACACTGGGTCCACATAGCCCATACTCCCTATAACAAACCCTGTATGCTCGTCCGAGTTCATGGAAAGCAATCTTGATATCCCAAAGTCTGATAGTTTTGGCACATAATTATTATCAAGAAATATGTTGTCAGGCTTGATGTCACCATGAAGGATCGGATGGCTCTGAGAGGTGTGCATGTATACAAGTGCTTCTGCTACATCTGTGGCTATCTGCAAGCCTGTGTTCAAGGACAGAGAAACTTGGTGTGCACTCGAGCCATGCAAGAGCTCTGAAAGATTTCCGTTAGGGACAAACTCAGTGACTAGCATCGGTGCATCTGCTTCGACACAGCAACCCAACAATCTGACAATATTTTTATGACTAAATTGGAATTGTATGATCACTTCTTTTGTGAATTCCTTTTCCTTTGATGTGAATATGTATTTTTTTTTACTGCCACTGCACGACCATCATCAAGTCTTCCTTTATATACTACAGAGAAACCCCCTTTCCCAAGCGTAGTACTGTAGTTATCGGTTATAGTCTCAATCTCCTTCTCCGTGAAGCATCTAATGTTAAGGTCACTATTATCTGCCTTTTTCATCACTGAACCAGCAAATTTACTGAAAAGAAAGCGAAGCTGTTGACCTTGTTCTTCCATATTCCGTCTTGAAACAGTGGTTCCTGGATTAGAATTGTACCCGTATTACATGCAGTTATTTTGTTGGGCAAAGTATCGGATGGAAACTCCATACTCTTATAGCCACATTTAGTGTAATGAAAGGAATCAAACATTCAGCACTGTTTCTAGAGGAATGAGTGTTCAATATATGAGCATTAGCCAAAATAGTGAGCCACGCAAATCAAATAACTGCAAGTTTGTCAGGAATACCATATTTCAGACGCAATTAGAAAGACAACACTGAGTACATATACGGCTCCTATATAATCGAATTCTGCATGTTCCTAGCAGGGGCGAAGCCAGGGTCAAAATTCACCTGGATCAACACACCTTTTTTTTACCCGTGTCAGTAGCATTACAATCTATTTTTGAAAAATATTTTACGCTATATTTACAGAAAGCTATTAGTGTTAGTTGACACCGATATCAAGCCTTGGCTCCGTCCCTGGTTCCTAGCCGTATCATACATCCCTATAGTTATAATTTAAGGCTTAGTTTGGTAGGGATTTGGATTATGAAAAATAAATTTGTCTCTAGTTTATATGATTTTTTTAGGGCCCATTTGGATCTTTGAAATTGAATTCATTCTAATAATTACAATTTAGGTATAGATTAATTAAACTAATATAGTTGTATATAGAATATATTTGTATATTTATTGTTAGGCATAAAAGGATATATTTATATGTTGCATTTATATTGTAGAAAAGTGAGTTGAAGAATGTGCTATAAGTTAGAGAATAGAATTATAGCATAATAATCTATATAATCTATTTTCATCTTCAATCCTATGAATTTGAGATAGGTTTATTTGTGAGCTTAAAAAAGTTATGGAATATCAAATTTATGTAGATTTTAATTCTTTTAAAATGAAGGGACCAAAACGGCCTTTTAATAAACTCTAAGATTATGTGATGGAGTCGTATTCTTTTAGATAATTTATAGCCCTCTTAAAAAAGTTGGGTAATATGCGCAGCTTATACTTTTTTATTTCTAGAATGACCCTGATGATAAACCTGTTTTCGTAGATTATGCTCACTATTCATTTTTGGAGGCAGCTTTTGTCTCTAGGTTTTGTTATAGTGTTTGGAGTTATTAATAATTGATCATTAGATTAGATCTAACGGTCAAAAAATAGAGAGATCTCTACTAAAAATACTTAAGTTATGGATCGATACTAAACATCAAAATCAATGGCTGAGAGATGCCTTCTGTTTCTACGAAGCACTGTAATAAATCTCTTTTTCTCTAAGTGCTTAAGACAAAATAGGGGGTTATGATAAGTTGGTGGATAAGCTCCTGAGTCGTAAATTTTTAGGCATCTTCGAATTCCGGGATACTTTTCATTTACTCGACGAAGTAAAAGTCCTAATAATAAGAATAAGGTAAGCTATCGCGAGATAAGATGGTACCCGTAATCAAATGAGCACGACGGCGCCGCGGATGGCTGTTGTCCTGTTGACCGCCGGTGGTGGAGGTGGAGGAGGCCGGACCCGAAGCGTGGCTCGTCGCCCCAGCAACACACAGGAGGAGGCCCTGGGTAATGTTCGCCGGCAACGGCGCCTCCTGTGGTCGGAGTTTCGAGGATTACGCGGTGGCGCCGCGACCCGACGGGATTGATTGCAACTTGTATAGACGACGAGAGGTACGGTGCAAGGAAGCTGCTGCTCGAGAAAACCACGTCCAGACGTTCTGTGGACCACGTTGACCTGCCGAATTGCTGTTTACATGCGCGCATGCATATATCCAACCTTGTCGCCGTGGACCGACGCGGACTAATTGTAACTAATCATAATTAGTCGGTCTGATCGTCGTAGCAGACTCTAGTCACCATGAAATCGATCTGAAAACCGCAAGTAGTTGGATGGCTTAGGGCAGTCTCAATAGTATCACATAAGCAGTTTTTATCCTCGTTAATTAGTATGACACATCAGCAATTTGCCTATGCAGCAACATAATTAAAGAAAAAAGAGGGCATAAAAAGAAGAAATGGTTTCTTCATCTAGAAACGGTGTTCTTGCTAGTATGAAAGAGCGAAGAAATGGTCGAAACACCGTTGGGAAGAAACGGCGTCGTTTCCATGGCGAAGGGCCGGATCCCGTACGCTGCCGCTCTTCTACCGTGCCGCGCCCTCCCTTTCCCGCCTTCGCGCCATCCCTTTCCCACGCGGGGCGCCTCCCTCCCCTGCCCGCCCGCGCTCTGGTCACTCTTCTACTGTGCGGTCTGCCTCGTTCCCTGCCCGCGCCGTCCCGCCTCGCCACCACTCGCGCGGGCGAGCGCCGCCCTCCGCCGCCCGTTCCACCTCCCTCGTTCCCTGCCCGCGCGGTGCCACCTCCGTCCCTGTTCGCGTTCGCGCGCGTCCCTCCCTGCCCGCGCCGTCCCGCCTCCCGAGCACGCGCGGGCGAGCGCTCCGCCGCGCAATCCGCGTCACGCTCTGCCGCGCCGAGCATCTCTCTCCACCGTGCGGCTCGCCTCCCTCGGTGCCCGCGCTATCCCGGCTCCCCACCACGAGCGCGGATGCGCCCCGGCCTCCGCCTCCGCGTTTTCACGAGATGAACTATAAAGTTGGTGTGCATATACGGCTGATAGCTGGTGTCCAATTTTGGAGGAGAGGAGCTGAAACATGTTTGCAAACTCATCGAAGTTCTACATTGATGCAAAATTCGATCATTTCATTTTGATACAGAAAGTTGCAAAACAGGAAGGTGAAGCTAGCTGCTTCAAATGTTGTATGGCTTGAAGGAGATCATCTGAACACCGCCAATTTGTGCATGAATCAACGAAGCAAGGACCTCACTGCAGCTACAGCATCGGATCTATGCTCTCGGAGTGTTCTCTCAGCGACAACTGATCAAACAACTCTTTATAAACATGCAAAGGATCATTAACTTTTTTTCTACATAAAAACTATTTATTAAAAGAAACTAAATCTAAATAACAATTTATTACTTATAGAAACTACCTCTAAAAACTACCATTGAGACTGTCCTTAAAAATATTGCGCCTAAACGTAGTCTAAGGGACGACTGATCCATCCGGTCGGGACGAATTCAAAGCAGCCCTATCCACGAACAACACGTCCGACTAACGAACAAAAATTGAAGAGGGATGTTACAATATTTTTTAAAGTTAATTATGACTGTCTATTTAATCAAATTTGATGATTAAAACTAAAAAATTACTTAGTCAAAAATATTTAAATTGATGAATTTCATATAAAAATAGTAAACTAGGTACAAATTTTTAAAAATTAATGGTTAAAATTAATCAAAAAGAGAAAGGTGCCTTTAGTACCTCCGTACTACCGCAACGTGACATGCCCAGTTGTGGCAGGCAACGAACACGTGCCAACAAAAACTACGACATGCCAAATATTTGGTGTGGTGAACTTCGGTAAAAAAGAAGGTTTGTTTCAAATGTGATTTTTTAAAAAGTCCATGCTTTTTCTTAAAAAACACGGACAGCAAAGGCACGAGAGCAGGCACAGAGCGGTCGATGGGCGGCGGGGCACGGCACACGAGTGCGCCCGGCCGCAAGCGGCGCGGCACACGGGCCGCCGCCAGAGCTCTCG
>BCLF01000047.1:140760-163080 GCA_001602275.1 Zoysia japonica | reverse complement strand
GTGGCCGGTCGACCGGCGCGCTGCCTCTTTTATTTCGCGCACGTTGCCAATATGCCACATGGGCCGGCCCGAAAGAAAAGAAACAAAAAAAAAAGGGGCAGGCGGCTGACCTTTTCGACCAGTGGGCCACGCGCGCGGCTGGGCCATCGCAGCTACTGTTCTAGTGGGCCGAATTTCAAGTTTTGGCCCATTTCGAAGGAATTTCTCTTTTTATTTTTCAGAGCAATTTTAAATTGATTAATTTGCTAATTTTTTTTGCTAAATTGAATCTGTCAAAATTTGAACCAACGAGATAATTTTGACAGAATAGAAAAATAAAGTAAATACTTCTGAAAATTAAAAAAATTTTATTTTCCGTTGCGTATTTAAAGAATATTATTTTTATTATTAAATTCAAACCAACTTTATTTGATTTAATTTTCAGGCGGATACAACTCGATGAGTTGTATCCAAAAAATCCCCACTCTCAAAGGTGACAACCATGGAGAGTGAAAGAAAAAATAGTCCTAGCATTTTATTTTGGCTGAGGTGGACTGGGTTCTCACCACAGCATGACCCACTGAGCCTGAACCGTCAGTGAGGAAAGATAATGAGACTGATGCTGCTTGGCAGACTAGACAGAGAGACTTTGCTCTCATAAAAATGTCCTATGACTTTGAGCATAGAAAATAGACCACAGCCAACAAGAAATGTGTGGCTGCGATAAAGATCATGATTGAGCCTGCAATTGTGGGCTCAATTTCAGAGTGTGACACCGTCACAGAGTACCTTGAAAGAATAAAAAGTCAGTTTACTGGCTCTTCAAAGCCATATGCTACACAAGTGATTAAGCAGCTTGTGACAGAAAGTTACTCTGGTGGTAACAGTGACATAAGAGAGCACATACTAAAAATGAGTAACATGACATCCAACCTCAAACCAATGGATCTGTGTCTCAAAGATAAGCTCTTGATCCATCTGATTTTTGCTTCTTTGCCAAAAGAGTTTAACACCTTCATTGTCAACTACAACATGCAACACAAGACATAGGACTCGGAAAAGTGTATAGCTATGTGTGTGCAAGAGGAGGACAAAATTAAAGTTTCACATAGTAGTTTTATTAACTATGTGAAGGACAACAAAAGAAAAAATTTCAACAGTCACTCCTCAAAGAATAAGAGAAAAGCCACTATCCATCAGCCTCAACAGAATAAATTTGCAGTAGACAAGGACCAGTGTCTTCACTGCAAAAAGATGGGACACTACAAAAAGGATTGTTCCTTCTATTTAAAGATGATCATGGCAAAGAAAAGTGAAAACATTATTACCTTTATAAACGAATCCCTGTATGTGCAATATTCGAAATCTACTTGGTGGATTGACACTGTAGCAACTGTTCATGTTGCTAATTTCTTGCAGAGATTCTGTTCCACGAAGACTACGCAAAGAAGAGAAAGATGCATTAAAGTTGCGAATGGAGTTCAAGCTGAAGTTGAAGACGTTGACGATCTTTCATTAGAGCTAGCTGATGGCTTTACTCTTTTACTTAGAGATGTTTTTTATGTTCTCTCTCTACAAAGGGATTTGATTAGTGTTTCATGTTTGAACAATGATGGTTATGACTGTCATTTTGGAAATGACAAGTGTGAAATAATATTTAATAAAAAATGTGTTGGTTTTGCCATCTTACAAAATGAGCTTTATTTATTATCACTACGAGATATGTGAATGTCGTATGCGATAATGGGAACGTTGCGTGCGAGAAAGTAAATGAATTCTTGTCTATTAATGAAAACAGGAAATGAAAGAGAACTCTAGATATGTCGTCGAGATTATGACACTGTCGTTTAGGTCATATTTCGAGGGAGAGAATAGAAAGACTAGTTAAGAATTATATTCTTTCTTCACTAGAGTTCTCAGACTTAGAACAATGTCGAGATTGCATTAAAAAAATATGTAAAGAAAATTAAAAAAATGACAAAAGAAGCACAGAAGTTCTACAAATTATTTACACGGATATTTATAGTCTTTTTCCTGTGAAAAGTGTGGATGGTTATGACTCGTTTATAACATTCACGGATGATTACTCCTGACATGACTATATTTATCCAATAAAAGAAAGAAATAAAGCCTTAGATAAATTTAAGATATTTAAGGCTGAAGTTGAAAACCAACACGATTTAAAGATCAAGATAGCCCGATCCGACCGCGGGGGAGGGGGGAGAGGAGTACAACGATCGGCATACCCCATATGGCCAAGTTTCTGGACCTTTTACAAGGTTCTTACAACAGAATGGCATAGTAACTCAGTATTCTACATCGGACGAACCTCAGCAAAATGAAGTAGCTGAAAGACATAACCGTACTCTGATGGATATGGTGCGAAGCATGATGAGCTATTCCACACTGTCATTGAGTTTGTGGATGGAGACGTTAAAAACCGTCATTCATATTCTCATCAGAATACCAGTAAATCGGTGTCGAAAACACTGTATGAGTTGTGGACAGAGAGAGTTCCCTCATTAAACCACTTACTTGTGTGGGGGAGTCCTGCTGAGGCAAAAATATTTAACTCAAATCTTGGGAAACTAGATCTCAAAGCAGTGAGTTGCTATTTGATTGGTTACCCAGAAAAGTCAAAAGGCTTTCGTTTCTACTGTTCAGACAGACATAAAAAGTTTGTAAAAACAAGACACGATGTCTTCTTAGAGGATGAGATGATGAGGAGGAGCATGGTAGCTCGAAAGATTGACCTTGAAGAGAAGCGGACGTATGCGCTCACTCCAATAATTCAAAAGCCATTCTTTACACTAGCTGCTGTTGCTGCACCGACAGTGCGAGATACTGTGGTGCAAACACCTGTTATTGTTCCTCTTGTTGCAATAATGAATGAGCATGAGGAACCTGTTCTTCAGGATCCTATAGAACCCATTAACACAGGTGAGGGGGAGTAAGAACAGCTTCAAACAGAAAATATACAAAATGAAGAGGCTCCAAAGAGGTCTCAAAGAGTAAGAAGACCAACTATTTTTGATGACTATGAGGTTTATCAGACAGAAGAATTTTAAATGGAGGATGATCCCACTTTATTTGAATAAGCCATGAGAAGTGAAAACTCTTCAAAATGGCTCGAGGCCATGAAAGAAGAGATGAAGCCCATGAAGGCTAATAAAGTCTGGGACTGAGAAGTAATTCCTAAAATAGCCAAAACAGTAGACTGTAAATAGGTCTACAAGATAAAACTTGACTCCCGAAGGAGTGTAGAAAGATATAAAGCACGACTCGAGGCAAAAAGCTTTACGCAAAGAGAAAGAGATTGATTACAATGAGACCTTTTCTCTAGTCTCATGTAAAGATTTCTTCAGAATCATAATGACACTAGTGGCTCATTATGATTTAGAGTTACATCAGATGGAGTAAAGACGTTATTCTTCAATGAAGATTTGAAGGAAAATGTTTACATAGCACAACCGAAAGGCTTTGTTGTGGAAGAAAATAAAAAAATGGGATGCCGCCTAAAAAATCAATTTATAGATTAAAGCAAGCTTCAAGACAGTGGTATTTGAAGTTTGACAGTACGATAAAAAAGTTTGGGTTTAAAGAAAATATAGAGGACAACTATGTTTATTCAAAGTTTAAAGATGGGAAATTTATCTTCCTAATCCTGTATGTGGATGATATCCTACTGTTTAGTAGTGACGTCAATATAAAAGATCTTGGTGAAGCTTCGTTTGTTCTAGGAATCAAAATTCATCGAGATAGAAACAAAGGGGTATTGAGACTGTCACAAAAGGCATACATAGAGAAAGTCTTAAAGAAATATGGTATGCATAAACGTAGTCCATCACCTGCTCCTATAGTCAAGGACGATAGATATGGGGATTTTTAATGCCTCAGAAACCAATACGAAATCAATCAAATGAAAGCAGTTTTATATGCTTCAGCTGTCGGAAGCTTGCAGTATGCTTAAGTGTGTACACGCCTTAACTTGGCATTTGTTACCGGGTTACTTGGCAGATTCCAGAGCAATTCTGAAATAGAATATTAGAAATTGGTAAATAAAGTCTTGCGTTATTTGCAAGGAATAAAAGGCCTCATGATGACATACAGAAGATCAGATTCACTCCATATAGTGGGGTACACGGATTCTGATTATGCGGGAGATGATAGAAAGTCTACATCTGGATATGTGTTTACTCTCGTTGGAGGAGCTATATCGTGAAAAAGCTCAAAGCAAACCGTCACTACATCGTCCACAATGTATGCTGAGTTTGTATCATGTTATGAGGCTACGAGGCAGGTGAACTGGCTTAAGAAGTTCATACCCGGTTTAAAAGTGGTTGACGACATCCATGGATCACTTAAGTTGTACTGAGATAATGAACCCGCAGTAACATATGCACACAACAATAAGTCAAGTGGTGCTGCCAAATACATTGACATAAAGTACTATGTTGTGAAAGATAAAGTTCGGGATCAAATCATAAGTCTTGAGCATATAAGTACCGCAAAAATGTTAGCGGATCCGTTTACTAAATGCTTACCACCTAAAGTATTCATTGAACATGTTGTCGGCATGGGTTTAAGGGAAAGCCTGTGATTCCTGAACTAAAAGATGACCCAAAAGTGTAGTAACTATTTCAAAACAGAAAAGTGTATTGTAGCTGTTGAATCTATCGGCGATTGATCGTGACGATGAGACAGTTATATGCATTAATCTGTAATAAAATGAGTAAAGTTAAAAGTATTTAAAGATAAAAGTATAAGGTGAGATCGAGGGGGAGAATGTTAGAAATTGATCTCCACTATTTTGGCCCAACGGTCTAATGGGCCTTGATCTACGCGCTCTGATCGGGGGCGCCCAGTCCAATATAGCTGGTGGGCCTCTGTCGCCAGCGCTAAAATAAATAGAGGTGAGGGCCGGCTGGTACGAATACCGAGGTTAGTTCGTACCGCCACAACCCACCGACAAACCCTAGTCCGATCTGCTGGGGCGCTTGGCCGACGGGAAGCTCCACCACTGTGTCGACTACATCGACGCGACCAGAACCTCGCCGCTGACCTCTACGCCTTTGCTCTTGCCGTCGACCGACGCTGCTCTCGCGCAGAAGAACTGCATCGACAAGGGACAGATGGCCACATTGTCGTTCTCGACTCCGACGACCGGATCAGAAAGTATAAACACTAGAACACGCACCAGTCTTGCCCTCAACTCCAAGCTCTCGGATTTTGCTCGTAGATGATGCACAAAAGAAATTAACAGAAACGTCTCGCTATTTCAATTGGGAAATCTTCATTTCCCTCTTATCTTTGCTTTTCAATGTACTAGTATAAAGTAAAGGGTTCATTCCATGAGGAGGTCCAAAATGTGAAAATTAATGGAACAATCGACGACCCTACAACCGGAATTCTAAAGATTTTGAAGTTAGTACTGATATAGCCTAAGCTAAATACTCCCTCTGTTTCAGAATAAGTTTCTTGTTTTTATTTAGACATCACATTTGAGACTTGTTTGTTACAATTTTTTTCTAAGTAAAAAACACTTATTCTAGTATGTACTGTACGTAGAAGTTATGTCAATATATACCTTTTTTTTGCAATGGGTGTCAATCTATAATACTTGTAGACAATGACATGGGGAATCCTAACAGATCAAAAGTACAGAATGATTTTATGATTGAAATTGATTCTATAAGGATAATCTCTTATGATTCACAAAAAAATAGCATTTTATAAAGTCAGTAGAATCTATTTTTTAATTTACTCTCTCAACACTGTGCTCATCTCAGTTCATTTTAGTGTCAGTCAAAAGTAACATTTCCTAAAAAAGAACATTGATCATAGTTTCATTTGTTCCGCTTAAGAACAATCGCTGGGAAGCTATACCAACCGAACCCTGAGTATCCATTCGTCATAGCTTCACATGTAGCCGTTTGAGCTGGTAATGATTGCAAAAATCTTGTGGTACCTTGTAGTATTAAGACCCTGATTGTTTAAGATTATAATCTGGTAGATTATAAAAATTAGATATTATAATCTGCAGAGGTAAATAAACAGGACAGCTTATTTGTCAGCTTATTTTAATCTCAAACCTAGATTATTAATCTGATAAGCTGCTCATGAGGTGCTTATTACAGATTATAATCTTTAAATGACCCATTACCCCTGCCAAGTTGTAAAAAATCACCTTCCGTGATAATATTGTCAATGCATTATTTGCTAGGAGGATGCAATTTCATTTTCATATCATATTTATTTGAACAAAATGATGTACTCCCTCTAGTTTTAAAATATTGACATCATTGATTTTTTACATGAACTGTGACCACTCGTTTTATTCAAAAAATTTATTCAAATTTGTAAAATTTTATTATTACATGCTTTATCATTAGTGGTATTTTGATCACGACTGATAATTATTTGGCACTTTATTTCCTCAAGTTATGTATTGAATTTTTTAATATGACATTAAAGCATAATTAAGATATAACTAAGTGAAATATACTCATCTAGCAAACAAGAGCGTTGTTGTCTTCTAACTTACAAAACAAACAAATAATTTGTGTTCAAATAAGCTAAGTTGCCAAACAGATCAGTACATATTATAATCTAGATTATAATCTCTATATTATAATCTTATTTAGATTATAATATAGAGATTATAATCTAGATTATATAATTCAGTGGGGAAACAAACAGTGCCTAAAATAGTCGTTGTTGTTTTCGATTTCCTTTTGCCAAATATCAGTTATTTCATTTGTGGTTTTTATTGGCTCCCGAGATCTCTCTCTGTTCTTTGAGCATTTTGGTTACCCTTTGGATTTGGAATGAAACTTTTGAAAAGAGATAGTACCTGAAGATTTTCAAGCATCGTTCTCGATTGAGTCCATTCTTTGGTTGCAACCTGGATATCGTAGCTGCATCTTTGAACTTTTTAGAAGTTTTCCACATTATAATCTGCTAAATTATATAATTCAGAGATTATAATGTGCAGATTTAAACAAACAAACTAGTTTATTTGTCAGCTTATTTAATCTCAAACCTCAGATGATTATAATCTGATAAACTACTTATGAGGTGCTGCAAAAGACCCACTACCCATACCTAATTTAAAATAACTATCAATCATCAGTTATAATCTAGATTATAATCTATATAATCTGCTTGAAAAACAAACAGGCCTTCATATTTAATCTAGAAATGTTTACAGCATTAGTCGATACTGTATGTATTTTATTGGATTTTCGTCATTTAAAAGGACCGTTTCCTTTTTGAAATTTGTCAGTGATTTCTTGGTGGGTCCTTAAAAAAAAAGTTTGAAATGCCACTGCTCATTGCCGCTGACACGAACAAACAAGTCCAAAAACCTAGAAAGAGATGGCAACAGTTAGAATTTTACTTTTTCATACTCATACTTATTTAACTATGCGATAAATTTTTTTCCGTATCTATACCCACAGGGATTTTACGGTTTCGGATACCCATTAAAGCTACGACTAAAATTATAATTAGTTGTTTCATATATATTTATAGTATATATTTACTATAAATATTTAATTTATTGACACATAATAAATTAAACTAATATAAATTTGAATCAAATGTGACCTGTTAGATAAAAGATATAAAAATAATCTATATGATATAATATTTTATATACTTATATCTAATAAAAATATGTATTTTTTATATATCAGATATATATATACATATATATATATATATATTAGGTATAAAGACGGATAAATTTTTTTTACCCATACCTATTAAATTCACGGTATAAAAACTCCCTAATACCGGTACTCTAGCAGAGTAAAAACCCAACACATATCGGATGTCGGGGCGTTGCCGTCTTTACCAAGGAAAACAAAGGAGCACCCACTGCCCTTGTCCATTTCGACTCGAGCCTATGGTTTTGGAAACCATTTTGTCTCAAAAACCGGTCAGCACTACTTCAATCGATTTTTGTGAAAATTAAAAATCGCTACAGTAAATAACAGACAAATTTTAATCAAAGTTTGGAAAGAAAATCGCTCAGTTTTTCCAGTTTACAGGTCGATTTTTTCGGTTTATTATTTTTAAATTTAAAATAAAATCGTTTTGAGCGGTTTTTCTGGTTTACAGCTCGATTTTACTGGTTTTTAGATTTTTATTTTTTTTGAATTTTCAAATTTTTTTGAATTTATTAAACTAAAAATGGATTGACCTTAAATCCGACCCAACCGGTTTTGAATAAACCTTGCCGGCCGGCCGAATTTTTTTTCTTTTGTGCTTGTTTGTTTTTGTCTCCCTCCGTCTACCTCCCACCTCCGCGCCGGCTGCGCGAGATCCAACTCCAAGCCCAAGCCACTCCTCCCCGTGAGGCGAGACTTTCTCCGTCCGGGCAGATAGCGAGCGGCCATGGCGACGACGGATCGGGAGAAGGAGCGGGAGGCGGAGCTGGAGGGCGCCATGTACACCAATTGCCTCCTCCTCGGCCTCGATCCCTCCGTCCTGGGCCCCGCCACCGCCCCGCGCGTCGGCCTCTTCCGACACTCTAACCCGCGCCTCGGCGAGCAGCTCCTCTACTTCCTCCTCTCCTCCCTCCGCGGCCCCGCCCAGTCCGCCAAGGCGCGCCCACAATCCTCTCCCTTCTTTTTTTCTTCGCTAATTGTTGCTTTCTTTCCTCCCCTCGTGTCTCTGAGGATATCTAGGGTTTCCCTGATATTCGTTTTCGCATGATTCTCCTTAGTGCAGGACTTCGACAAGGTCTGGCCAATTTTTGATTCTGCCCAGTCCAGGGAGTTCAGGAAGGTGAAACGCTGCCTTTTCATTCCTTTTTTCAGTCAATTGGGTTCAGCAGCGGTTTAACCTTGGTCGGTTGCTTAGATCGTCCAAGGCATTATCAGCGAGCTCGAGCAGCAGGGTGCGCTGCCACGGAGCAACTCCAGGGTCTCGTCTCTCGCCACGTGCTGCGGGCCGAGGTCAGTGCACCAGTAGTGCACATAATTGCATTTCGTGTTGCTGAGTTAGGGTATACTCTTAAGGGCCATGATGCTTGCGTTAGAGTGCAATGTAGCTTGCTTAGGTTAGTGCAAGCACGTCCACCAATTTTAAAATTTAGAACTTGCAAGAATTTTGTTATGAAATGTTTAACACAGCAAACAGAATAGTTGTATGTCTAGCTATCCTTCATGTTTCTATGGTTAAAGATAGAGAGGTTTTACTACATGTTCTCATTGCCGTGTGAAACTGAGCCCAAGTGCATTTTGCGTTGTATCTATCCCACAGCTTGATAAAGATTTGGGTTCTTATAATACTGGTTTGGCTAAGGGCGTACCCAGTGTTGAAAGCTCCCACATATTCTAGGGCCTAGGGAACAGAATTTCTAGGCAATTCATATTTTTGGCTAATTAGACAAAATCTGTGGATTTCATTGGTCGGTAATGCTGTCTGGTCTGGAATTAGCCCATGAGATTTGACGATGTGCATAAATCTCAATGCCAGTGTTAAAAAAAGCTGCTAATTAAGCAGTTTTTCCTCTCTTTTTTTGAATAATTATGCGGTCATATATAATGTTTTCCTTATTTTCTCTATATTTTTATATTTATATTAGTCAAAAGTACAAATGCCTAGGAACGCCTAGGCCCTAGGTGGTGCCCAACCTCTCGCTTAGTTCATCTGCTTTTTTTTAAACACTGCTTATCATGTACCTTGGGAAACTGGGCCTCGCTTTAAACCAAGTTCGATTGCTAATGCTGAATAGCTTAACTTTTTTAGTACCTTGATCAGATTCTGTCATATTATGCTATATGCACAGATCTCCAAGGTATTATGTACAATATCAAGAATGTGACTAGAAGTCGTAAATCTAGTTCTTACTTTTTGAAAAATAGGTCTAACAGATATCTTATCATTTATGCAGATTTGTTGAGCTTTTGTGGCAACTCTCGGTGCATGCCTTGAGGGAAGTCCACAGGAGAATGTTTGCAGCTGATGTTGCCTCAAATCCACTACCTGCTGCACTAACAGACACATCTTATCTTCATGCTGCTGCCTTACTCCCTGTGACCAAGGCAAGGATTTCTTATTCCTGAATCTTTTTTTTTCTTTCTAGAATACGCAGGAGAGCTGCGTATCATTATCTTATTCCTGAATCTCTGAACATTTTATTTTATGTTTTATTATGTGGCGATCCTTTTGTAGATTATCACTATGAGTCTCTGATCTCAAAAGAAGAAAGGTTATTTCATAACAAATGTTACAGAGCATAGTTTGTATACATCTGCTAAATATTTGAGCACCCTAAATGAGGCTAAGTTCTGATAAATTTTGATGTACGGCTACCTCTGTTTTTAAGGTGTCGCCTTGGCGTCCAGGCGAGCGGGAACCCTGTGGTGTCCTGGCCGCCTTACCAAAAATCAGCCAAAGTGGAGAGAGAGAGAGAGAGAGAGAGAGAGAGAGTTCCTGCCTGTTCCGACGCCTATCGCTGCCTTGATGCCTTTCGTTAGCTGAGGGGCTGCCAGATCTACATGGGACACGATGGCATCGGCGGATCTGAGGGCATTGGGAGCAGGGGATCAGCCAGGAGGCGATGGTTGAGGAGAGAGGTAGACAGAGGCAGCTATGGCTGTGAGCATTGGTTGACGAGATGAGGACCTGAGGTTGAGGAAAAGTTAAGTGAGGTTGTAGGGCTGGGCCGGCTGGCCTCCATCTTCTCTTTTTTCTTTTTCTTTTTTCCATTTCCTGTCCTGCTCCATGCTTGTGTTGTTATTTATGACTTCTAAGGCGTTGCCTTGGCTCGCCATATGCTCACCTAGGCGTCGCCTAGGCAATTGGGAGGGGGTCACTCGCTGCGTCTTGCCTCATCACCTTAAAAACATAGATGGTTACTAGCAGGTTTCACCAATAACTCAGGACAGAACAAATGTATCTCTAGCAAACTTAATGGTTTTTTTTTCTTTGGTATAATTGAAACTAGAGTTTTTTATTCACTTGTTGAGTACAGCCAGCTGCCTACCTCTACTTGCTTGGGGGTAAAGGCTTTGCTGTTTTTGTTAAGTACAACCAGCTAATATGCCCTTTGGCCATTTAATTGTTTGTTGATGCTGGTGAATGGTGATTGCCTTTTTATTTGTAAGGAATCAGCTGTGATTTGAACTTTTAATGACTAGAAAGCCTACATAGGGGTTTACTGGAATTTCTTTTTATGAAAGATGTACAGTGCATATAGAGAGCATAATGATGAGTTTATTTTGGATCTTGAACGCAATACATATCGATGAAGCATGAGGAATCAGATAGTTTATCTGCTTTTTGTATCATACTGATGGTTTGCAAGTAGACCTGTTCCTTAATAGCATAATTTCTCACACCTTTCCTTGTAATATGTACATTTGCCATCTATGTTATTTCTGATTGAAACTTGCCTATGATGCAAGGGTTAACTTCTTCGTGTTATTTGTATACCAGTAGTCCAGTCCGTATTTCATTGTTGAACTAATGAACTCCTCTGAGCTTGGTATTTTCATGTGAAATAATGCGGTGCTTGTTACAGGCAAGGATAGCTCTTGAGAGGCGCAAATTTCTGAAGAATGCAAATATAGCTGTTTCAAGGCAAACAACATGGTCAAATTTAGCCCATGAAATGACATCTGAGTTCCGAAGTCTTTGTGCTGAAGAGGTACAAATTATCTTATATAAAATTCATTTGAATTTTCTTATTTTTTTAATCCATTTCTCATTATCTTCGCTTGTATTTTCAGGCATATTTACAGCAAGAATTAGAAAAACTACAAGACATGAGGAACAAAGCCAAACTTGAAGGGGAATTGTGGGATGAGCGACTCTCAAACTCATCTGGGCAGAATTCTCATTTGGTTTCTAAGGCAACTCGCTTGTGGGAATCAATATTGGCTCGCAAAGGTACACATACTGAAGTATCATTAATTCATTATCAGCATGTGCTGTTGAAAGGTGTCTTAACAAATCACATTCTTAGATGAGTGTGGCTATTGACATGGCCCCACATTGCTAGTCATGCACTAGATGTTGATGCCATGCACAATCATGAAACACGGGCCTATATGTTACAAATTGAACCTTGTCTTGTATAAGTTCACTTGCTGGTTTGTATCATCTGTGCCCGACAAATGACCTTATTTAACAGCCTCTGAAGCTGTTCTTTTGTATTATCCTTCAGCTATTGAAATTATCAATGGAAAAAAGATAAATTTAGGTCTGCATTACTGGGTTTAGGCCTTATTTGGGTTTAAGTTGACCTAGTTTATAATTAGTTTTTGATTAATCTGAGATTAGGGTAAGTGCTGACGCCAAAATGACTGGGACATCCCTGGAACCAAGTAACATGTCCACCTTGGCAACCATATGTTAGGGGCCTCTGTGATAGTCTTAATTACAAATTTTGATAGGTATATTATTCTTGCAGGCCAACATGAGGTTTTAGCATCGGGACCAATTGAAGATCTTATATCACATCGTGAGCACAGGTACATTCTACTTTCTAACTTCTATGGAACCGTGCAGTTCATACAGTGTCAACGTTATTTCTCGTTTCCCTAATAATATTTATTATATTAGATACCGGATATCTGGATCACAGTTGCTAGCAGCAATGGACCTGAGTTCGAGTGTTCCACATTATGAATTACTATCAGCTCGAGCTGGTGAAAGTTCTCCAATTTTGGACAAACAGGATCACATTTCTCCTCTATTTCAAGGGAATGAAGAATCCATTTCAAGGTTAGATGATAGGAATGGACGCACTCAACAAACTGTTGATGTAGCCGAAATTCTTCGCCGTTGGACTCATGCTCTACAGCGTATTCATAAACAATCTCTTCATTTGGTAAGATATTTGGTTCCATTGGATTTCTTTGTGGGTGATGCTAATTATTGCATATTTTTGGATTAGTTTGCAACTCGATGTATTACTGGAATCATAATTGATGAATTTCTTTTGGTATCCTAATAATGCAATGTCTACATTATAGATCCAGAGCATGATGAATATGAAGTATGTATTTTGCTAGCTTGCATTCCAACTCATTAGCCTCTTTTTTCCCCCTAAAATCCTAGTGAATTTACCTTTTTGCATTGCTCTCGTGGAAGCACAGTGGGCCATGTTACAAACCGATCTGTCCACAGAAATCATAGTCCATGGCACATAGCAAATTATTTGGCGTGCAATGTCACTTCTGGTAGTGTTTTCAAGGACTATTAAATATTAATGCAACATGAATCAAGCAAAGCCGGGCATATGTTCTTGCTGGACAGTACTTGTTACCATTGTATACCTAAGATATATCATTGGTGCATAAAAACTCATATATTCTGTTCAAGTTGGATACTAATTGTTCTGGTACCTCTGTATATTATAATTTCTCTTTAGGTGTGCTGACCCACAGCTGTTTACTAATTTGATAGGCTAAAGCGAATGATGGAGAGGGGCCTGAATTACTGCGGAGTGCATCTGATGGTGAAACCAGTACCCATGCTGATTCCTTAACTGCAACATTGGCTGAACATCGTCAGCATTTAGTCAGTATACAGGTAATAACAAAGATTACTGTGAGAGTAAGCTGGTTTCTGTATCGATGGGTCATAACCTGGATAATCTTGCAGTCTTCCTGTACTCTTCATATTTCTAGCGTTTTCCATTTAAGATTTCTACTAATGTTTGATTATCTCTTGATGGTTAGTCATTGGCTGATGTTTTCTTTGTGTAGGGCCTAATTAATCAACTCAAGGAAGCTATCCCAGCAATGCAGCAGTCCATAGCAGAACTTTCAGAGGAAGTAAGCAGTGCATCGAGTAACCCAATGGACCAACTACACTCAAAGTTGCCTATGTCTGTACAAAACACGGGGCTTGCAACACCAGAAGTAAGGATGCAAAATTGAAAATAACATTTTATTTGATAGTTTAAGTGTATTTTGTCCAACCTGTTGACTAAGAAAGACAGACAAGAAGTTGCTGCACAATACCAATATGTATGAATCAGTAGCAGACTTCTATATCATGAAATTCCATATAATAATGATCTGCTGTAGTAAGCTTGCATATTTATTCTACAACTTTCTGACTATGCAAGCTAAAGCAGGAAAGTAGTAGTGATGTCTCAGAGATGACTTCTACACTATCTTCTACACACCTGAAGAAACCTGTGGGCAGTCCTGCTTTAAAGCTACCACCATTATTTAGTCTGACTCCAAGTTCTACTGGAAAAGGAACACAGACACAAAAACGGAATGCGCTAGCACGTCAACCTAGCCAGGATGTCACATCAGAAGAGAAAACTCTTGCCGTCCCCCCAACTAAAGATCAATTGAATGGTTCAGTGCATGGTAATTTTTGTCTTAATTCTTCAGCTTAGCTATCAATTTCAGATTTATTTCTTTACTGATAGAAATGAAGTGTCCTGATTAACAGTGTTCTGTTCCTTTCTTTTTGGTTCAATGCTGTGCAGAAAATGATGGCTATTTTGCTCATGATATTAGACGTTCTGTCCGTGAAGCTGCTCTGTCAAAGCCATTGTGGAACACAGAGAGGCCACAAGATAAAAATAGTGATGATGGTTCAGAGCACTTCTTCATTCCACTGTCAACAGGTTCTTTGGTGAAGGAGATGGATGCAGCGAAGAATCAACGAAAACAAAGATCAGGTGTATCATTGCCTCAGATGAAGTTCCCTACACGCACGAGTGATCATTACTACAGTTCTAGCAGCCCATCAAGCGCAAGTCCAATTCTATTGAGCGAATTGAATGGACATCAGCCATTTATCACTGACGATGCTCTTGATCAAGTATTCTCCCCACCTCTGTTGCTGGAGTCATCGTTGTTTCCTGATACGGATGAGGATTTGCTAGGTAATCTTAACAAAAATTGATGAATTTTCGCTAGAGGAGTAATCATGCCTATTTGCGCTTATATAGGTTTTAAAGGTCATCAGAATTTTATGAGTCCTAAGCGGCTATATCATACCTTCAATTTACAAAAACAAAATGAATAATGTTAATGCCGACCATCTAATTCTATTCACAGCAAAAGGTTACAGACTGATGCAATATGTTACCTTTTTTCAGCACCAATGTCAGAAACAGATGCAGCACTAATGGACCTTTAGGTTTGACATGTACACTATATAATGTTTTGACCCCGCCTGAAGCTTTCAGAGCCTGACAGTAGCACCAAGGTTCTTGTAGTGTACAGTATGTCTTATTGCCGGTTCGGTGAACTCTTGCTGGTCGAGTTGCTTGCCCGTTTCCACCAGCTTGAGGGATATTGCAGCATCAGATGTTTGGCTTTTCTGTTCGAGGAGATTGTGTGTATTTTTGTTTGGGGGGTGGAAGATGGTGCGTAGAGGAATAGATGCTTGCTGTACCAACTGTAGCGTGTGCAGAAAAAAAGGCCGAAACTTTTGTAATTATTTTTTCTGTTGTAATTGTATCAACTCAATCAAATCTCCCTTTTTTTTATTGCGATGTGAGTCAGCGTCACTTTTGAGTTATACCAATTGTCCATGTAAGAGGCAAAGCATGAATCCCGCAAGTCCAATGTAGTGGGAGAAATGGGGTGGATCAATTGTTTGGAACTGTTTGATTGTCACTTGTTTATGCGGGGACGTGATACTCTATAGTAACTGCAAGCCACTGACATGTGGGTTTGGATCTACACATCAGAACCAGTACATACATTACCGTAGAGAATCCTTATGCGTTAGTGTTTGATCTATGTACCGTGCTCCTCAATTGAGAGGATCCGGTTCCGCGTTAGACACATAATGATTGTTACTTGTTGCAGTCTGCGCTTCCAAAGTTTGCCCCGATCACTCTGACGTCTTGCTATGCGGCCCACGTCGTGTCGTCTCCGGACGGAACTGTCGTTAAGCTCCAAAGTGAGAGACTCGGGTCCGTTTGAAATGAAGTAAAAATATTTGTATTTTTGCGTTTTTTTTCTATAAAATTGAATTGATTTTTATGAAATTTTTATGAAATTTTTGTAAAATTCTCGGATTCCAAATGGGGCCTCAGAGGCTTCCAGACCGTTCACGTTGAGGCCTCTATCTTGCACCGAGGAGTTTACTGTACCTGAAACTTGTGCTGTAAAAGTGATGCTTGCGGGACAATCCAACACTGGACCTCACATTCCCTAGCCAACCAAAAGAGTGGATTAGATTTAAAAAAACACCAGCAGAGTAAAACTCCGATAACTGTGGTAAGATTTGGACAACGCGCAGCTGCCTAGAGTCTCTGTGCTCTGGGCCACTGGCAAGTTATGACCTGAAACCACTGTGACTAGTACAGTATGGAGTAATCTGGGCCGCTGCCAAGTGCCAAGTTTGTAGCCATTAAACCATTTTTAATATAATTCTCTATTTAAAAAATCAAATTAGTCAGACGATCTGGATCATGCCCAGAGTTTTAAAAACCAGTGAAAACTGACCGGTTTTCACCGTTTTCGATCAAACCGGTCCAGTTTGATTCGGTATAGAGTTAAGTCACTATAGCAAAAACTTGCTAGCCTCAGTTTTGCGCCCCACCAAAAAGCTGGGTGAGCCCGGTTTTTAAAACCCTAATCATGTCAACCTTCACATCACGTGCACACAGGTTGTGCCAGCACAGAAGTTTTGTAACTCAATATTTGGAGTAAAATTCGGTACTACCCCATGTCTATACTCACCAGGGCAACACAAAAATATGACTTAGTTGATTCTGAACTTTTTTTACAACTATTTGCACCACATACTATTACGACTTTTAAAACCAGCACCAAATGTCATTCACACATTTTTGGTGGACCAACAATTACCAACTGTCTGTTTCACTTTTAGTGAAGAAGCATATAGCAAAATGATGATGAGTACAATGACCTGATGCTAAATGGTGTCCTCTATGAATCTGGATTTAAATCCCACAAAAAAAACCTTGACTTGTACTCGCAAATAGCAACAATGACAGATTTGAAACAAAAGATATTTGAGGTCGTTTTCTAATCAAAAGAAAATAAAAGAACTTTTCTTAGTTACCAAGTCCTTGCATACTATACACCACTCGGCACAAAAGTTTTGCAACTCAATAGTTTTACTATAGTAAATTTCAGAAATATGTCTATTTAGACCAGGGTAACACAAAACTAGGACACAAGTTGAATTCAGAAATTTACAACTATTTGCACCCTTCTAGCATAATATTATGCCTTTTAAAACTAGCCTCACATGTCATTCACACATTTTAGATGGGATCGACAATGACAAAAAGAACTCATTTTCTAGTCACGAAATGGATCAGAAACTACTTTACATAGGGACAAATTAATCAAAGTGAAAGACACAACGAGCCGCATTAAGATACCACAGCATATTGTGAAGATCTGTTGATGGTTACCCAAGTAGTAACAATTATTTGACATATACTCCACATGCAGAGAGGATCTAGGATAATATGCATTTGTTAACGGAAGCTCTTGTGTTTAGGTATTTGGCGCCGCCAACTCTCTGATCCACTTCAGGCGTGATGCATTCGGTTCTTTTATCTTTAATTAGCCTCACCTGGCTGATGGCTCAGTTCTCACTCAGTCTCTCGCTTTCGCTCTGGAACACATGCACAAATGAAAGAATGCTAAGCAAGTAGCACGCACGAAAGAATTGTTTTTGACACTGCACACAATGAACTGCCAGCATGCACATACTGATTCTGGCACACTAATCCACTAAATATGCACGCACACTACTGCATACTCCACTGATCACGCACTTTGGTAGACACTAAACAACTCGACTAAAACACATAAATATATAACAACAAGATTAACTCTAACACCGGTGGTGGCAATGGTGGCGCGGTTTTAAGATTTAAAGTGGTTCTATAATCGCAATAGCAGAGTCATCGGTGCTTTTTGGGAAAATTCGTCTATAAGACATCGTGCTTATGTTGCTTGGTCTGTACCACACTACTCGTTTTTCAATATTATTCATAGGACATCGTAATTTATGTTTTTGTGTATAGAACACTGTAGAGAATATTTCAGTAATATTCCATAGCAAAATGATGATCATGCCCTTGGTCTTCTCCTGATTATCGAACCCCGCACGAACTGTGCAACGTACTTGCCGGCCTCGTTCGCCACCCGTCTCCCCGCAGGTGGCCAACACCGCCTCGCCATCTCGGCTCATCTATCTAAGCGACATATGAGTAAAAGAGTCAGGGGCAGGATCATCATTTCATCAAAGAATATTTCTAAAATATTCTTTTTCAGTGTCCTGTAAACAAAAACACAAAATTACCATATCTTATGGATAATATCGAAAGTAGCAGTGTGGTATAGACCAAACGGCGTAAACACGATGTCTTGTAGATAAATTTTCTCTTAGCTTAGTAGTAATTATATAAAAGTGTCCTACGCGAATCAAATTTGAGAGTTTCTCATGATCCATGAGGACCATGACACCACTCTGCAGAATTTATATATTCATGACCGAGAAAAAAATGAATGGTACTACTAGCTAAAATGTGAAGTAATATGCAGTATATAGTCCTGTTTAGAACTTAATTTTTTTTCTATTTTCTATATTTTTCAGTGAAATTAAACAGTTTCATGGGAAATTTCTATATCATTGAATTCACGCGTTCTGCAGCAGGAAAGAAAAAAATGACTCTGGGAAACGACAATGAGGGTAAGCATCGCGAGTCGCGACCGGTCAACGTCGACCAGCAGCTCGCTCGTACTCTGTGTGTTCTAGGTACGTGGGGTTTGAAAACGTAGACGGCTCGTTGAAGCGGGCTGCGGGACAAGGCTGCGGCACCCGCCCGGCCTGTTTGGTTTTGCCAAACAACTCCTAAAGAAGTTGACGGATGACAGTTTATTCTATGCGCGGCGCCGTTGATTTGGTTATTCCATCGGCAGCATTGGGACTCGATCCAATTCATCGTATTGCTGGTTAGTTCGATTTGAACTCAATTTCTAAAATTGGTTGGCTATCTTTTTTTTTCTTATCTTTGATTAATATTTTTTTATAAATTTAATAGATTTAAACAATACAAAATTTTGTAATATATAATTTATTTATTTTCAAAGTTAATTAAATTTATAGATTCTTTTTCAAAATAAGAGTTGAAATGGAGCGGAGAAAGTAATAGATAGAAATTTACTCTTCCCTAATTTGCCACTAGATTTAATATTACTTCCTTGTGCCATTTATTTTTAGTTTCAAATGCATATCAAACTTAGACTCTAGAAAGCCTATCAGAGACATATTACTTATTCGTTGCGGGCAAGTATTTTTTTTCATATGTTTATGACTAAAAATATAATTTGTTGTCTAAAATACTCGATATTTTTTAATATAACTTAATGCATTGAATATTTAGAAAAAAAATATCTTTAATTATAAATTTAGGAAAAATATATTTTCCTTCTTCTGTACTTATAAGTAATAAGTCAAAGCTGGATATCCATTCTTGGCTAGTACTACTACAGTAGCAAATGATGATCATGACATAAATAGGAAGCAAAATTAAATTTAGTGAATACTAAGGAATTTATTCGACAGTCAACCGGAAGGCTGCCGAGATAGGCCTATTCCTATATATAACTACCAAGGTCAGGCGGAAGATAAGCACGGAGCATCCAGGAAGCTAAGCTAAGCTAAGCAAGGAGAGCGCAGAGCATAGTGACCACGAGGAGATGGAGGAGAACGGCGGCTCCGGCGCGGCGCGGTGGCGCATCTCCCGGCTTCCCACGGACACGCCGCTGGCGGCCGCGGGTGAGCTGAGCATCCGCCCGGTGCTCAACAGGGTCTTCTCTTTCATCGACGCCTCCGGCCCGCGCCCCGTGCTGGTGCTCGGCGGCGGCGACCCGACCGCCTCCGCCTGCTTCCAGACCGCAGCGGAGGCCGAGGATGCCATCGTCGACGCGCTCCGCTCCCGGAAGTACAATGGGTACTCCCCCACTGTCGGCGTCCTCCCCGCGCGCCGGTGAGCAGCCTGTCCCTGCTTGGCACACCTTGCCTCTCTTGCGGCAAAAGAACAGAATAGAACAGAGCACTGAATTCTGACGCAGAGCAGATACAAACAGAAAAACACACAACTTATATTGCTAATCAATAACAGTAAAAGCTACTGATTCCACCAAAAAAAACTTTCATTTTCTTACAATTTTCTGTTTGCCAATATATAACATGACCGCCCATCTTTCCTCAAATGGCAGGGCTATCGCGGATTACCTGTCTTGCGACCTCCCTTACAATCTTTCGGCGGGTGATGTCTACCTCACCGCCGGATGCTGCCAAGCCATTGAGGTCATCATCTCCGTTCTGGCGCAGCCTAGCTCCAACATCTTGCTTCCCAGGCCAGGTTTCCCGTTGTACGAGGCACGGACCACGTTTAGCAGCCTAGACGCCCGGCATTTCGACCTTATCCCCGATCGAGGCTGGGAGGTCGACCTCGAGTCCGTGGAGGCTCTTGCTGATGAGAACACAGTCGCCATGGTCATTGTGAATCCTGGTAACCCTTGTGGGAGCGTTTACTCTTATGATCATTTGGCCAAAGTAAGTATGTGTTCTTGGGCTAGTATTTTTTTCACTTCGTTGTATCTGCTCCTGGTTTGTTGCTGAGTGATGCTGATTTCTACCACTTGAATTGAAATGCGCAGATTGCAGAGACTGCAAGGAAACTTGGCATAGTGGTGATTGCTGATGAGGTGTATGACCATTTGACGTTTGGGGACACGCCTTTCATACCAATGGGTGTTTTTGCGGACATGGTTCCGGTGATCACCTTGGGATCTATTTCTAAACGATGGCTCGTGCCTGGTTGGCGTCTCGGCTGGATAGCGACGTGCGACCCAAAGGGTGTGTTCAAGGAAACCAAGGTGAATCCTTGATCTGTCTTCTGATGCTGATGTGACATATCAGTGTAGCCGTTGATGTTCTTTTTTCCAGATGTAGTGAGTTTACTAATAACTAATAGGAATATGGTATCCACAGATTCACAAATCATAAAGCTTCATTCGTTACCACAAGGCAAAGTCAACCTGCTAACCAAACAGCCCATTTGTTATATCATCTGCCATTCTAGTCAGTTGACTGTCACGTTGTCTTACATGCTACTTTCTGAGGTGAAGCTGCTGAGAGAAATCTTTCGAGTATTTTAGATCCTTTTTCTGAAACACAATGTGGAATGTGCATTGACACAATTTGCAAAAATATAATTCTTGTGTATTGTATATTCCAAGATATCTTTGATAATTTAACATGTTTTTTTACTGATTCTAAATTTGTCAAAGCATTGTACTATAATATCGTCATTGTGAACTTGTCACACTCGAGTAACCAAGCACAAGTTACTTGCATCGACCTGGGCCTCATGTCGTTTATGTTTATCGTGTCATATTCATTTCCATTGGTAATAATAGAACTGTTAGAAACTGGAATCATGAAACTGTAAACGTTATCACTATGTATTCATAATCTCAGATTTAGATAATACTGGCTGATTCTTGTCTATTGTTACCTGCTCCATTTATAGTATACAACAAAGTATTTAGTTTTGTCAGACTAATATATTAATCATGTTGTTAATTCAATTGTACGATACTCTCTGATTCAATTTATGACCGCACCTTCTGTGACAGGTTTGCCAATCACTTGAAAACTATATTAACATCACAAGTGATCCTGCAACATTTATCCAGGTATTTATATATGTATTTATTCAACAATACATTTTGCTTACACATTTTTGAAACAAAATTTAATTTACTGGTGAAGAAGCTTGTGTTTTAAACTGATGTCTAGCACTCTGGCTCCCCTTGTCTGACAGGGTGCACTCCCGCAAATAATAGCCAACACCAAGGAGGACTACTTCAATAAAATAAATGATCTTTTGAGGAAGTGTGCAGATATATGTTATAGTAAAATAAAGAAGATCAAGGGCATTACATGCCCTCACAAGCCAGAGGGATCAATGTTTGTAATGGTAACGAAATGCCATGAATAATATGCTGTGACAAGAAATTTCATACTTCTTATTCCAGATAAAAATAATTCATCAGAATATTAGTTCACATTGATTTTAATTCTATAGGCAAAATTGGATCTCGCCTGTTTGGATGGCATCCGTGATGATGATGACTTCTGCTGCAAATTGGCAAAAGAGGAGTCTGTGATTGTGTTGCCAGGTACTTGGAACTTCTGTAGTTTCAGGGTCCTCTTTCTTTAGTTATAATTAAACGGATTTCTTTTCTATCTTAATGAAAGGGCAATGCTCCTGCCCCATTTTCGGACTAACCTTATGACCCTGCCCCTTTTTTTTTTGGGGGGGGGGGGGGGGGGGGGGGGGGG
>BCLF01000047.1:81663-139924 GCA_001602275.1 Zoysia japonica | reverse complement strand
GGTATGTTCCTCCTCAGCTTGGGCTATTATTTGTGGAAATAAATTATGAGAGACCTGGTCTCTCACAAACTAAGAAAGACAAATTTGTTTTCATTATTTGTGTGCAAAATATTTTATGAAAAACGTGCTTGCCCGTCACCACCAGCCTGTGATGGATGCTGCGGCATCAGATGTTTCTCTTTTCTGTTCGAGAAGATGGTGTGTATTTGTGTTTGGGGGGCGGGAGATGGTGCGTAGAGGCGAATAGATGTTTGCTGTACCAATTGTAGTGTGCGCAGTAAAAAAAAAAGGCCCGAAACTTGTAATTATTTCTGTTGTAATTGTATACACTTAATCAAATCTCTCCCTTTTTTGATTGCGATGTGAGTTGTCCTCAGTGCCTTCGACTTTGAGTTATATAGGGTTTGTTTGACATGGCTGAGACTTATGAACAATCTAACTTATTTTTAATGGTCTGAGAAGCAGTTGTCAAAATAATCTAATGATAAATAAGCTACCGTTTGGCTATCCGATTCGTGAATGGGCTTCATGCCGGGAAGAAGAGACGAGCGGGAGGACGACTCCAAGGCGGACGGCAGCTCCGGTGACGGCGAGCGGCTCCACGGTGGACGGCTCCGGCAACGGCGGGCGGCTCCGACGAGCAAGCGCGCTGCGGCGGGCGGCTCCGACGAGCAGGCTCGCTGCGGGGGAGCTCCAAGGTGGGCAGCTCCGGCGACGCGTGGGCGCCCTGGCAGGGGGTCAGCTCCACAGAGGGCAGCTCCGACAGCGGGCTCGCACGCTCGGTCGCGGCGAGGAGCCCTGACGGCGGGCGTGCTCCAGGGTGGGCGAACGGGCTCCCTGGCATGCGGGCATCTCCGACGAGCAGGGCGGCGAGCAGCTCCACTGCAGACGTCTCCGGCAACAGGTTGCTCCGTCGAAGGGCGCAAGCTACGGGCGGCTCCATAGCACACGCATACAGAAGCGGCAAGAAGCTGGTCTGCCGGCGCGTTCACTTCTCGCTTGTTTCACATTGGATTGGAGAAGCGCTGCTCCTGTACGCTACTCGAGAAGCGCGCCGTTTGAGCAGACAAGCGATTAAATTTGTGGAGAAACCCTCTCACAAGCTGCGCCAAACACGGTTATAGTACTGTTTTAAATGTGAGAAAGGCAAAGCATGAATCTCATAAGTCCAAGGTAGTGAGAACGGGGTGGATAATAGTTTGGAACTGTGTGATTGTTACTTGTTTAGCGTGTGGTTTATGTATACATTTATTTTGCTTACAATGCGGGTGTAAAATTCATGTGTTTCCTGATCGGATTATTAACCAAGCTAAACTTGAGAAAAACCCTTTCATGACTGTAGTACAGCAACTTTCAGCGCCTTAGACATAGGGTAACCACAATGTCGCATGCAAGTGGGTCATTAGGTGAGACCTATTAACAATAGTCTTTAGCTATGAATAATTTCGCAATGTGTGTAATAGATACTGCATTCGTTACATAAAAAGATCGTTTTTTAATTTTCATAAACCATGTTTGACTACTCATTTTATTCAATTTTTTTGTAAATATAAAAACAGATAAGTCATGCATATAATATTTTTAATGATAAAACAATTCAAATTAAAATAAAATTATATTTTCACAAATATTTTGAGTAAGACGTGCGGTCAAACTTGAAGTCTGCAAGTAAAAAAATGATCTTTTTATGGGATAAAGAGAATATATGATATAAAGGAAATAATAGAAAATATTTCAAATTAGTTGTTGAAGCTTGGGTCATAGTGCAAGGATAGAAGAAAAATAATTTTTTATTTCTTATGGATAGTTCATAAGTTTATGAGTACCTTTATTATGGACTCCTTATTATGAAACTACCTCCACAATATTTATTGATATCCATAGCAAATTTTCTATTCTTATGAACCACTTGCTTTTAAGTCATAGTGCAAGAGTAGAAGAAAAATAATTTTTTTTTATGAGTAGTTCATAAACTTATGGATGTGTTATAAACTTTTTATAGACTACTTACATAATGTTTATTGGTATAAATAGCAATTTTTTTATTTTTTATGCATCACTTTTTTAAGTACATTGTAGTTGCTAATGATCTGTTGTTGCTTCCAAACGTGCCGTTCATAGTGGTGCCTCTGTTTGTCACCACGTACAGTTCTATTTACTGTCCTGAAAAGCCAACCTTTGCATTTCATTAAAAAAAATCACAAGCGGAGAGAGAAACTCTGACAAATTAGTGAGGCTTAGAGCAGACAAAGACTCAGTTTTCTCCCTAACTCGATGAGACTATCCCCGTGGTACATCACGACAGCTTTAATTTTAACTTTTTAAGTTTAAATTATTTTTTTCTCTCAAATTGTAACCTTGTTTTCAAATCTGTATGAACCATTGTATTTTTAGAATTAATGCAATAAAATAGATATTGTATGGATTTTTTTTGATATTTTTAAATTTTGGAAAACTCAAAATTATGATTTTTCAATGTTTTTATAGCATTAACAAATGGCATTTTCTACACTTGTTTACATTAAGAGTCAATTTTGGTAAAATATGAAAAATGTCAAAAATATAAAATATATTCAAATTATACTGATGATACAAAAAATGTTGAATTTTAAAAATAAAACAACAAAAATATATCCATGTAGAATATTTTTTGTTGCACTAATTATAACAAATGCGAGCTGTTGTGGATGCCATGTAAATAGCTAGCCATGTCAGATCGGAGATAAAACTAAACCTCTAATCATAATTGAAGGATTAAATTGCACATTTAAAAGTTGAATAATCACACTGAGCTTTTAACAATAGTTGTTGGATCAAATTGTGTATTTCGTCAAAATAATACTGCTAACAATTGTGGTCAGGGTGACAATGCGCCGCTGCCCATTATGAATCTCTGTGCTCTGGGCCACCGGCAAGTTATAATGCGCTCTCTCTGTTTTTAAATTATATCGTTATTGACTTTTAATATTAATTTTAAGTATTTGTATTATTAAAAAAATTGATAAAAAAATATTTTTTTTTATAATTTGATTAATCATTAGAGTTATTAGAACCACAACTTAGAATTTTATATATTTGAACTAATTTTTTTAATAAAATAAAAAGTCAAAGTAAAAATTAAAAGTCAACCACTAAAAGTCAACCACTGACTAATGTAATCTGGGCTACTGGCAAGTTTGTAACCATTGAACCATTTTTAATATATTTCCGTATCTAAAAAAAAATCAAACTAGTCAGTCGATCTGGATCATGCCAACCTCCACGTCACGTGCACACAGGTTGTGTCGGCACAGAAGTTTTGCAACTCAATATTTGGAGTGAACTTGGGAGCTGTGTCCATATTCACCAGGGTAACACAAAACTATGATTTAAGTTGATTCATTTCTATCTATTCGTACCTTTTACAACATATAATATTACAAGTTTTAAAGCCGCCCCAGCCTCACATGTCATTCGCCCAATTTTTTTAAAGTGAAGAAGCATATAACAAAATGTGGCATCTGCGCATTTATACATAAAAAGAACCCATATCCCCGTCACGAAAGGGATTGGAATACATGGGAAGCGGACTACAGAACGAGTACCAGTAGCACAGCATATTGTGGTGAAGATCTCTTACTGTTGATCGTTACCTAAGTTAAAACTCACGAATAAATTGCAGTGATTTCCAAATTTATATTGAACAAAATTCAAACTCTGTTTTTTAAAAAAATTGTTGGTATTATGATAAAAATAAAAAATTACTGTTAATGCACGTATTAAAAAGAATCCCGAGCACAATGACCTGATGCTATATGCTGTCCTCTACGAATCTGGATCAGATCTGTATTCTAAAAAAAAAAAACCTTGACTTTTAGACGCAGATAACAACAATAACAAATGCGAGCTGATGTCGATGCCATATTAAATATCTTAATGAGTTTTTTTCTATATAATTTATCTAAGTACTCGTTCGGTTCCAAAATAAGTGGCGTTTTTTATTTTTTGAAACCGTTGTTTCATCATTCGTTTTATCTAAAAAATTTATAAAAATATAAAAATAAATAAATCAAGCTTAAAGTACTTCTAATAGAGAATTATTTCACAATAAAATAAACATATTTTTTACAAATTTTTTAAATAAGCTGAATGCTAAAAAAATTTAAAAATATTTATTTTGAGACGAAGGGATTATAATTCTTAGAATAAAGAGGTAATCTAAGCCTAAAGGGGGTCCCTGGACAACAACATTGACTTGACACGAAAAAGGATATTTGACGTCGTTTTCCAATCAAAAGGAGAAATGAAAGGACATTTCGCAGTTGCCAAGTCCCTGGCATGGGCATATAGGAGTACTCCGTTTGGAACCTTTCACCCCTACCGCCAATTGCCAATCCAAAGCAACGGAGAGCTGAGTGAGCACGAAATGGAGGAGGACGGCGGCTCCAGCGCCGCGCGGTGGCGCAGGCGGCCGCGGGTAGACTGAGCATCCGCGCGGTGCTCAACCGGGTGTTCTCATTCATCGACGCCTCCGGCCCGCGCCCCGTGCTGGCGCTCGGCGGCGGTGACCCCACCGCCTCCGCCTGCTTCCGGACCGCACCGGAGGCCGAGGACGCCATCGTCGACGCGCTCCGCTCCCGGGAGTACAACGGGTACTCCCCCAACGTCGGCGTCCTCCCCGCGCGCAGGTGAGTAGCCAGCCCTGTCCCCTCTCGGCGCACCTTTATTACCTATCTCGCGACCTCCCTTACAAGCTTTCGGCGGACGACATCTACCTCACCGCCGGATGCTGCCAGGCGATCGAGGTCATCGTCTCCGTCCTGGCGCAGCCTGGCTCCAACATCTTGCTTCCCAGGCCAGGTTTCCCGCTGTACGAGGGGCGGACCACGTTCAGCAGCCTGGACGCCCGGCATTTCGACCTCATCCCCGATCGAGGCTGGGAGGTCGACCTTAAGGCCGTGGAGGCTCTTGCTGATGAGAATACAGTCGCCATGGTCATTGTGAATCCTGGTAACCCTTGTGGGAGCGTTTACTCGTATGACCATTTGTGTTTCTATTGGAGACTACCATGAATCTTTTTATACAAAGATTGGACTGTAAAGCATCCTTGTTTGAAAAAAAAAAAAACCCATCTTGAGCTATCTTTGACAATAGAAAAGGGACATCCCATAATATTTGTCATGATATCTTGCCAATGCTATTGTTGCCTGTCATCAAAGTATTTTCTAAAACTGAGGTTCCAATTTCTCATTGCACAATTATGAATAGAGACATGCTTATCACTGCATATGTTATACGTATCAGGAAACATTTCAGCTAAGAGTTTCTCATCTAGCCAACAGTCTTCTCAAAACATAGTAATCTTTCCGTCTCCAACAACTCTCTTTCTTCCTATGAGATACAGATTTTTTTATCTTAAGCAGGTCACTCCAGCAAGGAGAATCTTGTATCGAGTAGAGTACATACTTACTGTACCTGAAACTTGTGAAGCGATGCTTGTGGGCCGATCCATCCTGGACCTCACGTTCCTTAGCCAACCAAAAGAGTGGATTTCATTAAAAAAAACACGAAGAGAGAGAAACTAAACAAATTAGTGAGGCACGGAGGCCTAGAGCAGACAGATGGTCGGAACTTTTATCGGAGGCTCAGTTTCCTCTCTAATTCGACGTGGCTATCCACATGCCATACCAAGTCACCTTTAATTTTCAAATCGATTTTTCTCTAGTAGAAACTATTGTATTTTTAGATATAATGCAACAAAATAAGACATTGTATGGGTATTTTTTTGGTATTTTTTACTTTTAGAAAACTCAAAATTATGATTTTAATTTTTTTATTGCATTAATAAAACGGCATTTCCTACAATTATTTGCGTTAATAATCAATTTTGTTAAAATATAAAGTGGTATAAAAAGTTAAAAATATAAAATATGCTTAATTATACTGATAATACAAAAAAATGTTGAATTTTAAAAATAAAAATGCAAAAATATATCCATGTAGAATCTTTTTTGTTGCATTAATTACAAGAAATGGAATCCGATGTGGATGCCATGTGAGTAGCCATGTCAAATTCGGGATGAAACTAAGCATCTAACCATAATTGAGGGACTAAATCCACATTTTAAAAGTTGAACAATCACACTGAGCTTTTAACAATAGTTGTTGGATGAAATTGAGTATTTCGCCAAAATATTACTACACAATTGTGGTCAGAGTGACAATGCGCCGCTGCCCACTTTGAATCTCTGTGCTCCGCCTCTGGGCCACCGGCAAGTTATAAGGTATGGCCTGAAACCACTGACTAATGTAGAGTAATCTGGGCCACTGGCAAGTTTGTAGCCATTAAACCATTTTAAATATATTTTCCCTATCTGAAAATCAAACTACTCAGTCGATCTAGATCATGCCAATCTCCACATCACGTGCACACAGACTGTGTCGGCACAGAAGTTTTGCAACTCAATATTTGAAGTAAATCGGAACTATGTCTATATTCACCAGGGTAAACAAAACTATGACTAAGTTGATTCAGAAATTTACAACTATTTGTAATTTTTATAATATAATGTTACGACTATTAACATCAGCCCAACCTCACATGTCATTCACACATTTTAAATGGGACTAACAACTACCTTTAGGTTCACTTTCACTTTTAGTGAAAAAGCATGTAACAAAATGCGGAATCTGCACATTCATACAAAAAAAGAACTCATTTTCCAGTCACGAAAGGAAATGGAATACAACTTTTACATGGGAAGTGGACGACAGAACAAGTACCAGTACCACAGCATATCGTGGTGAAGATCTCTTACCGTTGATCGTTACCTATGTTAAACTCACAAATAAATTGCAGTGATTTCCAAATTTATATCGAACAAAATTCAAAATCCATTGGAAAAAATTATCGGTACTTATGATAGAATAGAAACTTACTCTTAAGATTTTGTTATTAAACAAGGTTTTCATAGTTTTTTTTTTCAAGCAAAGATTTTTCACCAGCTGATACTTGTGAACATCGGACTATTGGAGGCTTGGAGCCTCCAATTCTAGTTTGCAATTGCAAATGCACGTATTAAAAATAATCCTCTACGAATCTGGATCTATATCCCACAAAACACTTGACTTTTAGTCGCAAATAACAACAATGACAACAACAGGGGCGGATCAAAAATACAGCTTCAAACGGTTTTAATCCCATATTAAACATCTTAATGAGTTTTTTTCTATATAATTTATGTAGTCTAAGGTGACGTTTGGTAATCTAGAAATGAAAGGTGAGGTTAAAGATTAAAAACTAGATGGATGGTTGAGATTTAATACGATGAAAGAATAAATGGTCCAAAATTTTTCTTTCCGTTTCCCATTTCCAATCCCAGCCACATTTCTCTATCTCTAAACATCACCTAAAGGGTCCCTCCACAACAACATTGATTATATCCAGAAAAAAGATCTTTGATGTCGTTTTCCAATCAGAAGGAAAAATGAAAGGAACTTTCGCAGTTACCAAGTCCCGTTTGGAACCTTTCACCACTACCGCCAATTGCCAATCCAAAGCAGGAAGCTAAGGAAAGCAACGGAGAGAAGAGTCAGCACGAAATGGAGGAGAACGGCGGCTCCGGCGCTGCGCGGTGGCGCATCTCCCGGCTTCCCACGGACACACCGCTGGCGGCCGCGGGTAGACTGAGCATCCGCCCGGTGCTCAACCGTGTCTTCTCCTTCGTCGACGCCTCCGGCCCCCGCCCCGTGCTGGTGCTCGGCGGCGGCGACCCAACCGCCTCCGCCTGCTTCCGGACCGCACCGGAGGCCGAGGACGCCATCGTCGACGCACTCCGCTCCCGCGAGTACAACGGGTACTCCCCCAACGTCGGCGTTCTCCCCGCGCGCAGGTGAGTAGCCAGCCCTTTCCCTTCTCGGCGCACCTTTATTACTCCTATGTCGGTACGAATACCCTTACACCGGAACAGAACAGAGTATTTCAGTTTGTTGTCCATGTAACAAGACCGCCCTTTTTTTTCCTCAAACGGCAGCGCCATCGCTGATTACCTATCTCGCGACCTCCCTTACAAGCTTTCGGCGGATGACATCTACCTTACCTCCGGATGCTGCCAGGCGATCGAGGTCATCGTCTCCGTCCTGGCGCAGCCCGGCTCCAACATCTTGCTTCCCAGGCCAGGATTCCCGCTGTACGAGGGGCGGACCACGTTCAGCAGCCTGGACGCCCGGCATTTCGACCTCATCCCCGACCGAGGGTGGGAGGTCGACCTCGAGGCCGTGGAGGCTCTTGCTGACGAGAACACCGCCGCCATGGTCATTGTGAATCCTGGCAACCCTTGTGGGAGCGTTTACTCGTACGATCATTTGGCCAAAGTGAGTATGTTTTCACTTCGTTGTATGTGCTCCCGGTTTGTTACAGACTGATGCTGATTTCTACCACTTGAATTGAAATGCGCAGATTGCAGAGACTGCGAGGAAACTTGGCATAGTTGTGATCGCTGATGAGGTGTATGACCATTTGACGTTTGGGGACACGCCTTTCATACCAATGGGTGTTTTCGCGGAGACGGTTCCCGTGATCACCTTGGGATCTATTTCTAAACGATGGCTCGTGCCTGGATGGCGTCTCGGCTGGATAGCGACGTGCGACCCGAAGGGTGTGTTCAAGGAAACCAAGGTGAATCCTTGATATGTCTTCTGATGCATACTTGTGTTTTCGGTGTTCGCGTTCCATAGTGGAGTGGAGTGTCAATTCGGAAGTTGCTATTCAATTTGCTGGTCAAGGGGTGAAGGATAGGATAATATCTCGACGAGCTACAACCTGTCTAGCTTGAAAGATTCTACTGAGAAATTCTTCGTTCTTAGTTTTGTCTCCAGTATTCAGGAATAGGTGATGGTCGGACTTTTTCAGAGGAGTGGTTAAGCACTGATGTGACATATCAGTGCAGCCGTTGATGTTCTTTTTCCCAGATGTAGTGAGTTTACTAATAACTAATAGGAATATGGTATCCACAGATTCACAAATCATAAAGCTTCCTTGGTTACCACTAGGCAAAATCAACCTGGTAACCAAATAGCCCATTTGTTATATCATCTGCCGTTCTAGTCGGTAGACTGTCACGTTATCTTACATGCTACTTTCTGATTTGAAGCTGCTGAGAGAAATCTTCCGAGTATTTTAGATCCTTTTTCTGAAACACATTGTGGAATGTGCATTGACACAATTTGCAAAAATATAATTCTTGTGTATTGTACTCCTATATGCCAAGATGTCTTTGATAATTTAACATGTTTTTTACTGATTCTAAATTTGTCAAAGCATTGTACTATGATATCGTCATTGTGAACTATCGCACCCGAGTAAGTAACCCAGCACAGGTTACTTGCATCAACCTGGGCCTCATGTCGTTTATGTTTATGGTGTCATATTCATTTCCATTGGTAATAATAGAACTGTTAGAAACTGGAATCATGAAACTGTAAACGTTATCACTATGTATTCATAATCTCAGATTTAGATAATACTGGCTGATTCTTGTCTATTGTTACCTGCTCCATTTATAGTATACAACAAAGTATTTAGTTTTGTCAGACTAATATATTAATCATGTTGTTAATTCAATTGTACGATACTCTCTGATTCAATTTATGACCGCACCTTCTGTGACAGGTTTGCCAATCACTTGAAAACTATATTAACATCACAAGTGATCCTGCAACATTTATCCAGGTATTTATATATGTATTTATTCAACAATACATTTTGCTTACACATTTTTGAAACAAAATTTAATTTACTGGTGAAGAAGCTTGTGTTTTAAACTGATGTCTAGCACTCTGGCTCCCCTTGTCTGACAGGGTGCACTCCCGCAAATAATAGCCAACACCAAGGAGGACTACTTCAATAAAATAAATGATCTTTTGAGGAAGTGTGCAGATATATGTTATAGTAAAATAAAGGAGATCAAGGGCATTACATGCCCTCACAAGCCAGAGGGATCAATGTTTGTAATGGTAACGAAATGCAATGAATAATATGCTATAGACAAGAATTTTCATCAGAATATTAGGTCACTCTGATTTTAATTTTACAGGCAAAATTGGATCTCGCTTGTTTGGATGGCATCCATGATGATGATGACTTCTGCTGCAAATTGGCAAAAGAGGAGTCTGTTATTGTGTTGCCAGGTACTTGGAACTTCTGTAGTTTCAGGGTTCTTTTTCTTTAGTTACAAATGGACTTCTTTTCTATCTTAATGAAAGGGCAATGCTCCTGCCCCAATTTCAGAGAAAAAATAAGTGATGTGCCCTGCAAATTAACCTTATGATCTCTAGTTCAAGTATTAGGTCACTGTTGACACCCAAAATTTGCATCTTGAGAAGACCGAAAATTCGGGTTTCCTAAACCGGACGCTCTGGTTTGGTAGGCCGAATATGGTAGAAAATGTATAAATTCCGTCCCATAGTGATTATTTCGCAAGAATTGTTTTCCAACATGTTTTCAAGGATATGGAAGATATTTTCGAAGAAATTGACTAAATTCTACTAAAGAAAGAAAGAAGTGCTTAAAAAGACATCAAGATGAAGCCAAATCTATGATTTGAAGGTTTCAGGACGTAGCCCTCGCTGAGAACATCAAAACGGATATATGGATCATCTAAATCGGAGACCGGACGAGGAAATCACGGCTTTAACAAAAATAGCTGCGACAGGGCTGGAGACTCCGGCCTACCCCTTTTTGGAATTGAATTTTAGGCCATCGGAGTGTTCGAGAATGTGCTGAAGTGTCCGGTACCGGAGTGTCCGGCCTAGAGCCGGAGTATCCGGTATCCGAAGTCGTTTTTTAGTAGTTTTTAAGCCAAATCGGATCTAATTTGTTTTTTAATTAATAGGATCCGTGGTTCTACGGGGACCATCTCACCTCTATATAAGAAGGACCAAGGCCGATTGAGAGAGACTCCCTCCAATCGTCAACCAAATATGTCTTTTATCTCTTTTACCCTATCTCTCTTCCAAAACCTAATTTATGTTCTTCTTTCATCCCGGCGGCAAATGAAGGCAATCTGGCTGGCCTGCCGAGCCTGAATCAACCCTAGAAAGATCTCGCTTCGACAGGGTCCCTTTCGAGCTTGATATTTCAAGTGCCGTTGTGATCGCAACCAGGCGATCTCGTCGTTCCGCACACGAACATGCGAGTAGTGTGTTGACCCGGATCTTTTCGACATCAACATGTACATTTTTATTTTATTAGCTCTGCCACTTTTTTTGGGGTGGTGGTGGAGGGGCGGTGGGGGGTGGGGTAGCTCTGCCACTTTTGTTACCCAGCACAGAAACCTACTGCACCTGGCAATTCACCACTCAGTATTTTACAAGGATGTTGTATTCAGCTAAAATTCATGTATAAAGAAAAGGGCCAAATAATTAACAACGAATCAATAATTCTGAGAATAGGTATGACTACTCTGGTACTCTCCTTTCATATTCTGCATTGACATACAGGGATATTTTTGCAGGAAGTGCGCTAGGAATGAAAGATTGGATTCGCGTTGCTTTTGCTACTGATCCAACGGGTCTTGAGGATGCCCTTGAAAGGATGAAGTCATTTTGCCAGAGGCATGGTAATGTGGAGGCATAAACACAGGGATGGATAAAGATATTGCACTACTGTGGTGAATCTGCAACTATCGTTGGGTCACCAAGATGTCGGTGGTGGTGGGGGTGGGGGTGGGGGGGGGGAGGTTCTGTTCCTTCTCAGCTTGTGCAGTTGGGCTATTATTTGTGGAAATAAATTATGAGAGACATGGTCTCTCACAAACCAAGAAAAACAAGTTTGTTTCCATTATTTGTGTACAACATATTTTATGAAAAATGTGAAAACTGCTCCCTTGTACGTAGCATGCTTGATGTGCCATCTGCAAAACATTTAGCCCCCTTTGGAATGCAGGAGTTTCACAGGAATCATATAGGAATTTTATAGAAATCAGTTCATTTTTTTTTCAGGAGTTTCACAGGAATCATATAGGAATTTTATAGAAATCAGTTCATTTTTTTTTCAAAAAAAAATCAGTTCAATTTCATAGGAAAAACATATGATTTAAGAAAAATTCCTTTGTTCCAATGGGGGTCTTATCTGTTCTGTTCATACATATTTGCTCTAAGATAGAACGCCTATCTTAAGGTAATCCAGTATCAAATTGACTACTTCATCAACTCTTTTATTTCCTAAAATACCATTATATTTTAGAATCTATATAAAAAAGAGAAGATAAAGTGCATTTGAAGTGCAAAGAAGTGATCCGCACAGTTCTAACACTGCAGAGTGATCCTGGTACAAAAATGCGGAACGATTCGTAGCAAGTCGACCTCAAAGAGATTCAGATTTTTATAGTTTGGTATTGAGTTACTTGATTCAAGTTTAATCTAAAATAATTCTGCTTGCTAAACGCACCTTATGTTCAACTTCGACATCCTGTAATGGTATCGCATTCAAACCACTTATGCCAGGAACACACAATTATCAAACTTACCTGGCGCAACCTCAAACAAAATTCAAATTTAAACAGATTGCTGCTGCTGCGCTGGTCCCACCTGCCGCTCTGCCCCCACAAGTCAGCAAACTCCCTGCAGCAGCCCCCAGGAGAGCCAGTCAACCGTGCGCACCAAAGCGTCAGCGCGATCTCGAATTCCCCTTCCCCACGGCCTCATCCCAACGGCTATATTCTGGTCGAGCGTCATTGACAAGTGGGCCCTTAGGGTCTCTGACCGCGCTTTCCCATCTTTTTACAACTTCGAACGACAGGAAGGCCCAAACAAAGCCCACGCCGATCGAAGCAGAGCCGAGCCAAAGCCAATCCAAGCGAAGCAAACCGTCGAGCACATGGAGGCCATGGCCGTGGACGCGCCCTCCTCGCCGGCCTCCGCGAAGCTCCCCTCGCCCCCCTACCACCACCCCGCGTCCCCGGCGGAAGCCGTGACGCCGCCGCCGAAGGTGCGGTCCCGGTCGCCCCTGCCGTCCCCGCTGCAGGTGTCCGGGGGCAGCTCGCTGCAGGAACTGCTCCTGCTGTCCCCGCCGCCCCCGAGCTCGCGCCGCCACCGGTCGAGGACGCGGGGCGCGGGGTTGGATGACAGCCTCGAGATGGCGGCCGGGACGCCGACGCCGCCGAGGCGGAGGCGGCGCGTTGCCGGGGAACAGTGCGCCGCGCCCGCGTTGGCGTCCCCGCGGAACATGCGCCGGGCGAGGCGGAGGCTGGAGAAGGAGGTGGAGGTGGAGGAGGACGCCGCCGCCAGGAAGGCGCGCAGGAGGAAGTCCACCAGGGCATTGGCGCCTAAGGCTGCCGTGGTGGCAGCGGACAAGTCAGTGCCGGCCGAGAAGGGGGAGGGCACAAGCTTGGCTCTTGTCCTAACTCGTCCAGATGCGACTCGAGGTAAGCATAATGACGACCTCTAGAGTCTAGATCCATTCGATTCATCTGTAGGATTGCCATTTCAAGAAGGAAATCACTATTGCGAATGTTCTGCTGGAGTACACCCGAAGAGTTGCTTATTTCAAATTCGCTAAGCCCATCATTGTAATTATTCCTGTTTAAAGGCGCAGGAACTGACTTCTTGGAACAATCTGGCTGGGATGGTCTCTGGGAAAGGACCGTTGAGTTAGTGATGTGGAGGAACGTGGCCAAATCGGCGCTATGGTTTGGGTGTGGATCCATGTTCTTCTCTTGCTCGTGTTCAAGGGAGATAACCTTCAGGCATGTGAACTCTGATACTAATTTTTACCTCCAGTTTCCAATTTTATGAATCTGCTTTTGTTGTAATCTCATATACTGAAATTCTGATGATAATGATGATGATGATGATGATGTGCAGCCCCATCTCGGCTCTTTGTCACCTAGGCGTTGTGATCTTGGGATTGGCCTTCTTCAAAGATTCAGTTCCTCAGAGGCAAGACTTAATACTGATTTAAATTGTTTGTCCATCTGGATGATTGATTCAGAGAAAGTAACATGAGCTTGCAATTCTGTAACAGACCGCAGGTTGAGAAAGGGAGGAGCTTCCAGCTGACGGAAGAAGATGTGCTTCGTGCTTCCCGAGCTGTGCTTCCTGTTGCAAACTCCATGATATCTACAGCACAAGTGATCTTCTCTGGTGAACCCTTGATGACTCTCAAAGTAAGACTCCAATTTGGTTCAGTAGTTCACAACACTGCAAGAGACATTGTTCCCCTGAATAATTTAGGAGTCTGTGATTGCTGCAATGTTAGGTATTACCTGTTCTTCTTTTCGGTGCTAAATATGGGAGTCTGGTTACAGTGTGGAGGCTTATAGCTGCAGGTACAGTCAAATACACATTGAACAAGTAGCCATTCATTGCATTATTGCCGGTGTATTGCGACTCTAATGTAACACCGTCTTGTGTTTCGTTGAAAACTGCAGGATTTTTCTCAAGTTTTACTGTCCCAAAGCTATATAGCTGCTATTCCAGTCAAATTCATAACAGAGGTGGATTCACTTGCTCCTATTAACATTACATTCTTTCGTGTCTGTGGCAATCAATCAGGAATAAGGCTGAATTTCCTTATTCTTTTTCCTTAGCTGAGATTTTGAGGGACCGGATCCTAGAAGCATGGAAGTCTTGCCCTCGTAAGAAACTTGTTGCAGCCACAGCAATCACAATGTGCTGGAATATGTTTAGTGTGAAGACACGTGTCATGGCAGGTATTTTTAACTGGTACAGGGTGACACAGTTGGCATATTCCATACATGTGATCAATTGCGCAGTTTTAATGAACCATGAGATTTATTCGTTTGTTTATATCAATTTTGCAGTTTAACCAAATTCATCAACTGCATTTAAAACCAGTTTCTGGAAGTTATGAAAACCAAACAGGATGATCCCATGTTACAGGAAGTTATGAAAACCAAATAGTATGAATCCCATGCCCAAGATAGCATTCTGATATTGAGCAGTTGCCACCTCACTCCACCATTTGCTCTAGTTAGTATTGCTTTAGTGAACTGAAAATTAATTGGTGGTTCCTCTATATGGCCTTCGTTATATGATTAGTGAACTGACAGCTTCTAGCGCAAAAATCTAATTTCAAATATTGCATGATTTGCTTGTATGTCAATATGCACATGGTTTGCTTGTATGTCAATATAATTACTATGGAGTATTTTCTATGTGCAGCCTTTATCTCACTTGTATTACTGCGCTACAATCAGAAGTACCGCAAGGGTGACATAAGCATGGAAGTTGGAGGTTGCCAAGAAGAGCAAGATCAGATTATGGAGATGGACGAATAAATGTTTTTACTAATTTGTACCGTAGGAATCATGACTTCTATGAGGAACGGTAGCAGCTTTTCTCACCTGTGAGGTCTATACTATTTCTGCTATTGGTTCCACGCCTAGTGGTTCTACTAGCTACAATGTATTTTACTCCACTAATCTGTACCAAACACTCATGACTTATTTGAGGAATGGTAGCAGCATTTCTTACATTCTCCTACTACAACAACAACAAATCCTTTAGTCTCAAGCAAGTTGAGATAGGCTAAAGATGTAACCTCAAGACGACTAAAAATAAGCAACAACCAGCAATCAAGGTTCAGGCACGTGAATTGCTAGCCTTCACGAATTCCTATCCAAAGCTAACTCTTCGACGATATCACAATTCTTCAGATCTCTCTTTACAGACTCTTCTCAAGTCAAGTTTGGTCTATCTCACCTTCTTTTCATACCGTTTGGTCGACTTACCATCCCGCTACGAATCGGTGTCTCCTGTGGTCTTCGTTGAATATGTCCGAACTACCTCAAACGATGCTGCACAAGTTTCTCTTCAACAGGTGCCACTCCTAATCTCTCTCGTATGTCATCGTTTCGGACACGATCTCTCCTCGTGTGGCCACACATCCATCTCAACATACGCATTTCGGCTACGTGTAGCTGTTGGACATGTCGTCTTTTCGTAAGCCAACACTATGCTCCATAAAGCATGGCAGGACGAATTGCAGTCCTATAGAATTTGTCCTTGAGTTTTTGAGGCACCCTACTATCACATAGGAATCCAAAAGCTTGACACCACTTCAATCATCCAGCTTTAATTCTATGACTTACATCCTCATCAATATTCCCATCTTTTTGCAACATTGAACCTAAATAATAGAAAGTGTTCTTCTTGGTATCACCTGGCCATCAAGTCTAACATCTCTCTCTTCGACTGCGGTAGCACTGAAATCACACTTCATATACTCTGTTTTAGACCTACTAAGTCTAAAACCCTTTGACTCCAAAGCATGTCTCTATGATTCTAACTTTTGGTTCACCTCTATCCTGCTCTCATCCACTAGCATCACATCATCCGCAAATAACATACACCAAAGAATGTTCCTATGTAAGTCTCGTGTGATCTCATCCATCACCAAAGTAAAAAGATAAGGGCTCAGAGCCGACCCCTGGTGTAGTCCTATATTAATTGAAAACTCATCGGTGTCTCCATCACTTGTTCAGACACTTGTCATCACATACTTGTACATATCTTTAACGAGGTTAATGTACTTTGTTGAGACTTTGTGCTTTTCCAATGCCCACCATATAACGTTACTAGGCAGTTTATCATAAGTCTTTTCTAGGTCAATAAAGACCATATTCAGATCTTTCTTTTGTTCTCTGTATCTCTCCATCAGTTGCCTTATTAAGAAGATTGCCTCCATAGTGGATCTCCCGAGCATGAAACCAAATTGGTTTTGGGTGATTCGTTGATCCCCGCAGACGGTGCTTAATAACCCTCTCCCATAGCTTCATTGTGTGGCTCATTAACTTTATCCCTCGATAGTTAGTACAACTTTGCACATCTCCCTTGTTCTTAAATATCGGTACTAAAGTACTCCGTCTCCACTCGTTAGACATCTTGTTTGATCGGAAGATGAGATTGAACAACTTGGTGAGCCAAACTATTGCTACATCCCTAAGACATCTCTACACTTCAATGGGAATCCCATCCGGACCCAACACCTTACCTCATTTCATCCTTTTCAAGGCCTCTTTTAACTCGGATTCCTAGATCCTTCTCACAAAGTGCCTATTTAGGTCATCGGAAGAGATATCCAACTCAATGGATGAGTTCCCACTATCTTCGTTTAAGAGTTTAGCGAAATACTCTCTTCATCTATCTTTGATCTCTTTATCATTTACTAACAGACGCTCTGCTTCATCCTTAATACATTTAACTTGGGTGAGATCCCTAGTTTTTCTCTTTCGGCTTTTGGCTATCTTATAAAAGTCTTTTTTCCCTTCTTTCGTGTCTAGTCGATGGTACAAGGCATCAAACATCCGACCTCTTGCCTCACTCACCGCTCGTTTTGCGGTCTTTTTTGCTATTTTATATTTCTCTATGTTGACCACGCTTCTATCAAGGTGTACTCGCTTAAAGCACTATTTTTTCTCTTTGATAGCCTTCTGGACATTCTCGTTCTACCACCATGTGTCTTTGGCTTCACGTCTGGCTCCTCTAGTCACATCAAGCTCCTCTGAGGCTATTTTTCTAATGCAAGCAGTCATCTTCAATCACGTAACATTTGCATCATCTTTTGCCTGCCAAAGGGCCTCTTTGATAACCCTTTCCTTGAAAGTATGTGCTGCATCTTCCTTAAGCTTCCATCACTTTGTCATTTTTATCTTGATTTGCTTCCTCCGTAGAGAGCGCAACTGAAAACGAAAGTCTGCAACCACAAGCATATGCTGAGGTACCACACATTCTCTTGATATCACCTTACAGTCTAAGCAAGCATGTCTATCTTCCCTTCTCGCTAAGATAAAATCAATCTGGCTACAGTGAGGACCACTCTGAAAGGTTACTAAATGAGAAGCTATCTTTTTAAAACAGAAGTTCGCAACAAACAAATCGTAGGCCAAGGCAAAGTCCAAAACCTTCTCCCCTTCTTGATTCCTACTTTCGTAGCTGAAACCACAATGCACCTTCTCAAAGTCTACGCTAGAAGAGCCAACGTGCCCATTTAAGTCTCCTCCTATAAAGAGCTTCTCAGCGATAGTCACACTGCTGACCATCGCATCCAAATCCTCTCAGAATTGCTTCTTGACACTCTCATCCAGACCTATTTGAGAGGCATAAGCACTAATTACGTTCAGAACTAAATCTCCAATAATCAGCTTCACTAGAATAATCCTATCTTCGTGCCTCTTGATATCCACCACGTCATCATTAAACCTCTCGTCGATCACAATGCCTACCCCATTTTTTGCTATCAATGTCCTCGTGTACCAAAGCTTGAAACCGGTATCTTCTATCTCTTTTGCCTTTTGACCCTTCCATTTCATCTCTTGAACACAAAGAATATTCACACGTCGCCTAATCATAGCATCGACTACCTCTCGAAGCTTACCCGAGAGCGACCCTACATTCCAACTACCTACCCGCAACTTATAAGGCTCGACTAGCTTCCTTACCCCTCGCATCCGTCGAGTCAAATGCGAAGACCCTTGCTCATTTTCCACTACACCCGAGCGACGGCGTAGCGCGTCACTAAGGATGCGACGGCCCGATCTTTGCATACTTGTCACCGCATCCAGATCACGATACGGCGCACCACTAAAGATATAGTGACCCGACATTTGCTCATTTTTCATCATACCCAGGTTCCGGCATAGCGCGTCGCTAAAAGGGTTACGCCCCAACAAAATTTTTTGGGGTTTCACTTCTATAGGATTGGTTAAGATAGTTGTTGGCTCGCCACGTCTAACACAACCTACTTAAATTATCTGGGCTTGATACCGGCTATGTCATGGCAACATAGTTAGAACCTCCACCCATGTTAGAAAGCATAGGCGGAGTACCCTCCTCCTTTATCCGGGCTTGAGACCGGCTATGTTAAACATTCTACTATTTCTGCAAAATAACTTCGTTCCAAAATATAATCATTTCTAAATTTGGATAAAGTCAAAAATTTTAAACTTCTACTTAATAATATCTAAAAAAACTACATAATTTTTAATATAAAAATATAATTTTTATAAAAGTTTATTTAATGATGAATTCAAAAAATATAATGTTTATATGATAAAATATTATTAATTATATATTATTAGTGGTTGATAAAAATTTGACTTCGACTAAACTTAGAAATATTTATATTTTGAAACAGAGGAAGTACAATATTACCTCCGTCCCAATAGAAGTATATTTCTAACTTTTGTTGACTATGGCTTTGACCAATAATTTATATAGATTGAATTAAATTTAAAAACCTAGTATTTGTACTTTCAAATTCATCAAAAGAAGTACTTTCATAATATATATAATTTATATTATTAAAACTAATTAAATATATCAAAATCATTTGTCAAACTCATAGTCAATAAAATATAGAAATAGACTTCTATTGAGACGAAGTGAGTATATTGTTGCAAAAGATCTATTGTTGCACTAGCTATTGGATCTATTATAGCCGGAATTTGGATACATTCCCTGACCGAAGTTTGATCATTTGATGTGCTACGTTAAATGGAGAACCAAAGAGGCCCAGCCCAACTGCCCAAGAGCATGGGAATTCTTTGGCACTCGCAACAAGCCAACAACTCAGCAGAGGATCCATTTCCCAGCGGCGCGGGCCGGCCTGGCAACGCATGGCCCCCTCTCTCCGGTTCTCAGTTCTCACCCTCCAGGGCGCGACGACGGCGCCATCTTCGGCGGACACCGTGCCCCGGCCGGCATCAGCAACCCTGATCGGTGGTCACGGGGAGAGGGGCGTCCTCCCCGCTCAGCACGGCACCGCTTGCGGAGGAAGCGAGCAGATGGCGACCCGCCGCTTCCTCCTCCTCCAGAGCCGCAGGTACGCCGCCTCCGCCGAGGACATGGTCCTCTCCTCCCTCCGCGTACTCTCCTCCCATCCACCTAGTACGGCTCCGCCACTATCCCCAGACCTCCAGTCCATCAACCCCGCTCCCGATGCCGCAGCATCTCCTCATCCTCCTTCTTGTCCACGGCCGCTGCCTACATCCCTCCTCTCGGCTGCCGACCGCCTCCGGGGAGTCTTCCTCCGCAAGCCCCCCGGCCGCGCGGCGCTCCACAGCACGCTCTCCTCCACGGGCCTCGACGCCGCGGCCGCCCTCGCGCCGGAGGTGCTCTCTGACGTCGTCAACGCCGGCGAACTCAGCGGCGCTGCCACTGTTGCCTTCTTCGACTGGGCGGTCAGCAATTCCCAGCCGGCCCCGTCCGTCCACACCTGCAACATCGTCATCAGGGCGTTGGGGAGGAAGAAATTCTTCGACTTTCTCGACGACGCCCTGAAGATCATGCGCAAAAGCAGCGTCTTTCCGGACCTGACCACACTGGAGATCATCATCGATAGCCTAGTTGCGGCCAGACATGTCAGCAGGGCCATTGAAGTGCTCAGTACCGACGAATTTGGATTTGGAATTGGGAAAGCTTGCCACAAAAAAGAGGCCTTGACAACCCTCATCAGATGCCTTTGCCGGAGATCACATGTAGGCCTTGCCAGCTCCCTCTTACTGGCCGCTCGTGAGGAGTCCCTTGGTCTTGATAACCATGCGTACAATGAGGTGATGGGTGGCTGGGCGAGGTTTGGGAGGGTCGATAAACTGGAAAAATTTTGGGCAAAGATGCTGGAGGATAGGCTGGTACCTGATGAAGCTTCACATTGCCATCTAATCGGGGCGTTGGGGAGAGCAGGGAAGGCTGAAGAGGCACTCAAGGTGTTTGAAAATATGGTTCAAGAGGGATATGGTCTGAGTACAAAGGCCTACAATGCAATTATTTTAAATTTTGCATCTGTTGGCGATTTGGACAGATGCATGAAGTATTACAAGGATATGGTGGATAAGAACTGTCCTGCAAACATCGATACATACTTAAAGCTGATTACAGTTTTTCTAAGAGAGCGCAGGGTGGCTGATGCGCTTCAACTGTTTGATGACATGCTGGCTCAAGGAATTCGACCAAATACTGGGGTGATTACGTCTTTCATTGAGCCACTGTGTACATTTGGGCCCCCTCACGCAGCATTGATGATATATAAAAAGAGTAGGAAGGCTGGTTGTGTAATATCCTTGAAAGCATATAAGCTTTTGCTTGAAAGGCTTGCTAGATTTGGGAAGAGCGGCACTATTTTGAAGCTTTGGGCGGAGATTCAAGAGTGTGGGTATCCATCCGATAAGGAGATTTACGAGTTTATTGTAAATGGTTTAAGCAATGTGGGTAAGGTTGATGCTGCTGTGTCTGTGGTGGAAGAATCAGTTCGGAATGGCTTCTGTCTCAGGAGAGTTGTGTACAGCAAGCTGAACAAGAAGTTGTTGGAGATGAACAAAGTTGAGACTGCATACAATTTATTCAAGAAAGTCAAAGAAGCACGTGCACTTTCTGTTTCTCACAACTATTGCCGTGCTAATGGTTGGCATTACTGAGCGATTGTTCTAATGTTTAATGGTTTGCTACTCCCTTTGGTGAGAGCTGGGAGCAAATTTGTATGCTGTTGTGCTGAAAAGCCTAGTATTCTATGGCATGGTGAAAGGCAGAAGGGTAAGTTTTTACTTTGATGTGCATATCATTCCCACTGGATGTTTCTGTGTGATGGAAAAGCTAGGTTAAGCTAATGGGATAGAATGCATTGAGTAGAACAGAACACTTTACGCCATTAACTTACTACATATTCTCAGTCATTTATTATTCGGCTGTCTTTTTGCTCTTTTTGTAAATTAAGCAGCATTTATGAAAGAAAGTATCAGCTACAACCTGAATTGAGAGAATTTGGTTTCAGAAAGCTGCTAAAGAAGCAGCACGCTGTGTCTGAAACATAGAATTTGACCCTATACCTTTTGTATTTGAGCAATTTCAGAAGCCTCAATGTTACTGTTAGGTACATAGTTTTTTTTTCTGGCATGCACTGTGAAAGAACAGATTACCTGTGTCAAAATCATCCCCAGTAACACTGCCGTTTAGTTTTGTTTTAAACATTGTCGTTCATCTGCAGAAAAATCACAAGGAGGTTGGTTCAACCATGTTCATGCAACTACCTTTCTCATGGTATACCTTTTTCAGGAAGGCTAGTTTGAAAAATAACTGTGAAAAGTGTATGTTAAAGACTCAATCTTGGCATCAGCATCTAAGTTAGCAATCCGAAGCTGATGCCCAAAGAAACAGTTTATTTGTTGAATCAACTGCCAGTTGTTTGAGAACACCTCTGGATGCCTTCCAGAGAACAAGCTTGGTAAAGGTTGATCAGACTGGCTGAGATGGACGATTTCAGTATCTTCAGTTCTTCACAGATCACAGGCTTCTGAATGACGCCGTTGTGGGTCCAAGTGACAGGCAACATGCAATTTCAGGAGTGAGAATGGACTCGACTTTGAGCCTGAAGCTAAATATTCTGAAACTTAATTAAGCTCCGTATGTACACGTATTGCAATCATAGAATCAGTTGCCTCCATGGAAATGTACTTTGCCTTGTTGATCAGTATAATCATCAATCTTACATGTCTTAATGGATGTGCATGAGCTTCTCTATTGATTTCTCATTTTTCACTTAGATATTGAACTCCAATTTAAACTATTTTACGGTAGTAGGTTTGAGCTCCAATCTGGAATTTCTCATTATGTAAAATACATATTTGCAAAATCACTTTAATCAAAGTCAAACTTTTTAAACTTTGACCACTAGTAATATATAATTAATACTCTCTCCGTCTGAACTACTAAGTTTTTTTAAATTATAAATTATTCTTATTTCTCGACACACTTTTTTTTCTCATCTTAATACATCTACACTCTATCTTTATCCGCCTCGTTTTCAAAACATCTCATTTTTTTAAATTTTTTTTAATTTTGTTGCCTAGCTCCAAAATAACTTATAAAATAAGACAGAGGAGTAATACCTATATAAATTATATTTTTCGGATTCATCATAAAATAAAGTTTTATAAATTAATTTTTATATTAAAAGTTATGTAATTTTTTAGATACTATTAGTAAAAGTTTAAAAAATTTGTTTTTATTCAAACATAAAAATGCTTATATTTTAAAACGGATATAGCACTAATAGTATGATAATAATGAATGGGTCTCACTTCATTCGTTAGGCGCATCTAAAGAGACTCGCTTTCATTGATGGAGTTTTTTTTTTCGCTTTCATTGATAGAGTTGTTTTTTTTGGACGGCCTGACCATGAACCAACAAAAGCAGCAAGCAAGAAATTAATAGATCCAGACAAATTTTTTTATTTTTTTCTCTTATCTTTCATTCCCAGTTGACTGTACACTCTGATAGGCTGGCCCACATGTCAGTGGTACAGTCGTGCAAGGCTGCAGAGGATCCTGGTCCGCCCTCTCTGTTTAGTCGTCTTCTCCCGACCAGGCCTGGCCACCGTCGTCGCAGCCGGAGAGGAAGACAATGCCGTGCTGCCCGACGGTGCTCAGCGCGGCGGCCGCCGCCGCTAGCAGGACGCCGTCATGGCTTCACCGGCTGCACGTGAAAGAAGGCCTTTCCTTCCCGGCCCACCTCCAGATCGACGATCTCCTCTACGGAGGCCGGTGGCCCCAACTTCCACCGCTCCAACCTCCTCCCCCGCATCCTTCCTCCAATGACCACATCGACCCCGTCCCCATCATGGTGGTACCGCCTTCCAAGGCCACCAAGCCCAAGCAGCAGCAGCAACGGCCGCCGCGTAACCCCTCGCGGCCAAACCCTAGCTCTAGCAATCCCCCGCAGCCCCAGCCGCAGCTGCAGCTCACTGCCGTGATCTCCGACGTTTTCGCTGTCCCGTGCTCCGTCCCGCTGGACATCCCGCCACTGAAGGCCTTCCGCAAGCAGTCCAGGCCGCGCCCAAGAACTGACGACCAGCCTGCCCCTGCTCCGCCCGGCCCCCTCAAGGAGAAGAAGGACAGGACCGCCAAGGCAAAGAGGCGCCGCCGGGCCGAGCGCACCGGGGATGCCGATGGCGAGAGGTGCAGCCGGACTGACGTCACCGTTATTGACACCAGCACCAAAGGCTGGAAGGCCGCTAAGGTGCTCATACGCAGGGGCGACGTCTGGAAGGTCCGCGACAAGAAGCCGTCTGCTACATCCGAACATGAGGATGCCCTCGCCAAGGGCAAGAGAAGGGCTGGCCTTGTCTCCAAGTTGCAGAGAGATAGGGAGAAGGAGAAGCTGAAGGAGAAAGAAGCAACATCATCAGTGAGTTCTCTTTCATCCCCTCCTTGTCCTTCGAAGTTTATATAAGCTATTTGATAAGTTTGCTTGTAGAAATTATTATTTTTGAAGAAATGTAGCTTGCCTCTAGAACAGAGTATAGAAGTATTGAGATCATATTTATTCTGGTTGTTATTTTTAGAGTAATGTTCGTGCTTGCCTGATCTTTTTGTGGTGTCATTGTGGCATCTTGATCTGTGCAACCTGGTAAACCGATGGCACCAATAGCTTAGTTCTTCCTCTGGTCATTGGCCCCTTATATGAAATGATGTCTTGTTCATCAGTGGATGCTGTAGGCTAGCGTCGCTGGAGCTGTCCTGTGAGCTTAACTGATTGCTGACTGAGATCACTTCACTCTATTGTTCTTGTGTTTAAACCTTGTTAAAGTTGGATGGGTTCTCCTATAGAAAAATCAGTTAGTTAACAATATGTTGCTCTTCTCATCAAAATTTAAACAAAAATTAAAAAGCATTAGTGTACTGCTGTTTTCTAAAATAGCACAATTTTCGAAGAAACAGATCATGGTATAGCAGTACAAAAGCTACCATTGCCCATTCTCCATTGCTTTTTCTAATTAGGAATGATTGATTAGATCATGTCATTCAATAGAACAGAGTGGATTGATAATAGAAATCTAACGAACCACATACAACCTCATGGTGTTCTTGATATTGATTTTCGAGCAACTTGAATGAGCATGTTTTGTTTGATGATTATAAATCGATGGAGCTACTGGTTGGTGTTGCTTTGTTTGTCATTAGTCTGAGTGCTTTTATGAGAACCTAAATCAATCCCTTGTTCCCCATGTTAGTTGCACTGAAAATAGAATGGTTATTATTATTTGAGATAAAATATTCAGAGATTTTAGGAGTGGTCCTCAAGAGGCTGTTAATTGATCGGGATTTTGATCCATTCCCTGGAAAATAACTTTGCAGTTTGACATGATAAAGTGCCCCCTCTGGTCATAAAAAGGGTGCCGTTTTGGATGTGTGCATTTTTTTTTCTCGATCTTGGTTTATTTCTGAGTTATGTGTTGTGCTTACTTCAGGGAAACATTGATGCTGGAACTGAGTTGTGCTTACTTCAGGGAAACATTGATGCTGGAACTGATTTTGTTATGAAAGAATCAGAGGATCCCATCCAAGCTCCGAATAGGTAAACTTGATTTTCTCTTTCTGGTGTTGAAGTCCTCTGCTGTTGCACCCTGAAATTACATAATTGATGCCAATTCTGACATGTAAAGAAATTTTCTCTTGCATGAACATTGCAGATCAGCTTAAATGCTCTCAGAGCCAAAAGGATGGAATCCAGCAATTCTTTAATCCGAGGCATTAAAAAGAACCCTGTAGGTGACCTGGGAGGGAATTAAGGCCAAGAACGGCATACAGACAGCATTGTCATTACATTGGGATTAGCATATTCAGTTTTGATTATTCTTCTATTTATCTGTTTGGTGCCATTATTGATCCTTACCAGATGTTCCAAATTCCAATTGCGAACATCTGGCCTTCTGAAAGCTGGGAGGTTACCCATGTTTTTTTTTTCTATATTTGTGTGGAAAAAGTTTCATGGTCATCTGAATGTTGTTGCCGTTCTGATCCATCTGGTCTGTTTCGCTTGTCGGTCGTGTACTGCAACTCAGTCTGGATATGTAAATGGAATGTTTATATCGGTAGTGAGGTTGCTGTAAAATTCCACATTTTTTCCATTGCCGTGGTTTCGTTTTGTGCAGCGTTGAGGCATGATTGCCGTACAGGAAGCAATTGCCCTTGCGGCTTCTATTAATTTGAGTCAGGAAGGTAAAATGTCTGATTTTTTTTTTAAACTCTACTAGTGTTGTTTTGCAGACAGATGGAGGGAGCTGAGCTTGACAATCTGATGGCACATAGCAATTATTTTGTATGCTGATAACTTGTAGCTTGGATCCATTTGATAAGTAAGAGCTTAGGTGATTCTTTTTCTTGTCGAAGCATACGTTTCCTGGACATGATATATGGCACTGAGTATGTCGAATATTTTTACAGTATACACCGTGCAACTTTGATCATTACATAAATTTTCTTGGCACCATTGTTTGCTTTTGCAAGAATAGTGACTCAAAACAATTGTCACTGAATTTTTTTCTTATACTTTTCACACTTTAATGCATTCTAATCTTTTATTTCTCATAACGCCTCAATACTGTTACAGAATGCTTGATAAGGGTAACGCCACCAATTTCCCCTTGTCTTTTTTGGTGCTCCCATGCATATCGTATTTATTCCTCAGATTTCGCTGCACGCACTGAAGTCACTCAAGAGGTCATCAGTATCTTACAGAACAAGGAGTTTGCAGCATTGTGAAACCTGTGCCACATCATTTCAGCATCAGCTTCGTAGGATCGGCTTCTCTTAATTTGGTCTAGTCTAGCTAACCTTCTCGCTAGCTATCTGTGTAATGTGACACTAAACTGTATTTTGGTATCTGAGGCATCATTGGTCAAATAATGAGGATGGTAGGGCTGTTTCTGTCATGTTATAGTATGTACATATGGTGATGTGATGCTTTTAGCTAGCATACCAGCTAGTGACATTCATTGAGGAATCTGGATTGCTTCTTGGAATTGGTCTAGTTCCTTTATTCTGCTATGTATTTCCTGCAAAGTTGTGGTTTATCATCTCATGCAGTTCCTCCTGTTCCTATGTGATGATGAAGCTCAGGTCTCATGATGAAGAGGCCATTCATCAAACATTATGACTAGAATCATCCGCAAAACTAGTTTTTCCCATAACTCTTAATAAAAGAAAAAGTGAACATGGTTTAGAAACAAGAGATTTAACATGTAACTTCATGCATACACTAAATTTGGAAAGACAATCTTCAAATATTCACAGTGAAATCAAGGTAAAGTACATCACATTCTGCATTGCAGAAATCAATGAAAAACATGATTCTACAACAGGCACGCTGTTCAGTACCACAGAAACCTGAATTTGGTGTGGAAAGCAAATGTCAAGATCTGCTTCCACAACATAGAAGAGGACCCCTGCTTCTTCAGGCTGTCGTCCAGGATGATGTAATCATGTGTCAGCCTCACTGAGATGAACTTCAAGATATTGGAAACAGGTGGTCCATTATTCATCCAGATCAATGAGTGGGCAGAAGGCCCATATGATTTTGGTGGATTAAGTAGTGAATCCTCTTCTAGTCATCAAAAAGGGTAGTGACAAGGAGATGCTGTACAAAAGTTGATTGAACTGCAGCTCGCTTCTTCCTTCGCTCCCTCTCTTCATGACTAAGGTTCAAATCAGCAGCACTAAAGAAGAAATGCGTTAACATTTTATCACACCCTGGCATTGTGAAACTCATGCAGATTTCTCTACTGGAGATTAAAATCAAAACATAACAATGATGTTCCATTATCATCTACCATTTACCTATAAATAAGTTATGATCAAAGGTGCACCTAGTTTGATACATGTGCCTACATTTGACAGTATGCAGTCTACACAGGACAGTTGCCCTGTAACTTCCATTTGAATTCAAGTATTATATTTGTTGGTCCGCATTCATGTTGTGTGCATGCATTAATTCGATTCTTGTCATCAGCTGCAGTTTAGCAAACTTAACTTCAGGCTAGACGAGAGGTGCCACCATTGACTGGGCTCGGTATGGGAGTTATAGTCTCATTTGTTTTCCAACAATGGGTGTATATTTGTTACAATAGTATGTTACTTAAAACCCAATTTAATGCAACAACTAGAGAACAATATAATTAGACCAGTTTGATCAATTTACACTCCAGGTCAAACTAAAGCCTATACGTACAAGAGGTGTTTAATGTACTTGGGAAAACTCAAAGTAATTAAGTAAAAGAAAGCCTGGAGTTAACATGGAAAGTTCAAGAGGCTTCAAAATCCAGCGGCTAAAAGGTTATCTTAACATGTTCTATGGTTTAGCAATGAAGTTAAAATTATTCACATTTTAATTCAAAAGAGAAAATATCATAAACCACGCAGAACTGAGAAGCAATCTAATAATGGTAAGAGACAGGAGGACATATTGGTCATACCTTGTCTTCCATGTCTTGGAAGGTAGTGCTCTTTTAAACCAATTATTTTCCGCCACAGCAGCAGAAGACTTTGATGTGTCTTCTGCTTCTGATGAAGATAAATTTAGGACTAACGAAGATAGCAGTGAATCAGTGACTGAAGTTGATGTATTTGTACTGCCACTTAGGCCGATATTTCCAAGAACCTTTAAGTAGCTGTCTTGGAGCTCTCTCCCTGCGTATGAGAGAGTGTGGTTGCCAGTACCAGCAACTCTACGTAATCTGTGATGTCTCTGCAAGTGCACAATGTTAAGGAAACATATGAAGATTAAAAAGGTGTGTACCCAGTGTTGAAAGCTCCAACACAATGTGGGGTCTGGGAAGGGAGTTTCTAGGAAGCATGCTCCTTACTTATTTGGCAAAGAAACATGTGAAGGTTACAGATAAAAAAACACCTTACAGAAATGTGCAAAATAACCTATAAAGATTTATTCATCAAGAAAGGATATTTTAAAGAGGTAGCCATGCTGAAGGGATATATGATCCATCAAGTCCTTCGAAATCCTAGCAGAGCAAACTGGGCAAGCCTGTGGAGGGTATAAATGAGCTTTAGAAATTTACTAAGGAATATATCATATAATGGATGTAATGCACTGAGCTTCTCATAATGCCAATAGCTGGCTTCTGGGGGCATATGATATGTAAGGCTCCACAGAAGAGGGGTTTTTTTTTTTCATAAGCCTCCAAAGCATGATCAAGCCATCAAAGAGCTGAAGCCAACATCTAATGTCCATCAGTTCGGCCACAACTTCAGATTATGCTAAGAATAGCCACTTAGGTATATTTAATTAACAAAGCGATGAAAACAAATGGAATTACAACTTCCAATATATATGAAAAATATACTAACGGTCTAAGACAACATGTGGGTCAACCAGATCAAGGCATCAAGCACATAATGATAAGAAGAAATGGACCTTACCACAACTTTAGACTCAAAAGGGTGCTCATCCTCCAAATGGGAACAAAGAGATGTAATGTCATGATCTTCATAGCAGTAAGGGCATGGGTAATCTGAGCGTACCTCGTCCTCTGGTTCTATATCATCATACCCTAACCGATCTGCATGTGGAACATCATTGAAATAAACAAAGTGATTTATAGAAGGATCAACGGTATATTTTTATCAGATTGTATTAAAGAGAGTAAATGGAAGAGGAAGAAAATAATAAAACAGCTCTCAAAGAAAATCTAAAGCATAATTTCAGATATAAGAATTTCATGATATGAACTTATTTGCATCATTTAAGGATTGTGCCAACTGACAGCTAATCGACCATTTGGCACCAGTGTGTTGCGACTAAGATCATGGATACGACTTCGGCCGAATAGGTATACCAAAGATTTGATTCTCTAGTCTCCAGGTTGATGAGAACTTAATAGGATAATTAAAACTGCACCTGTTCTGATAAATCTATTAAAAGGATATTAACAATTGGCTTAGCAATCACTCGGGTTCCAAGCCCCAACCTTTCTGAAAAATCTAGTAATTCCAGCATAGAGGATGGCAGAAATGCTGATCAATCATTTACGTGAGCACAAATCGGTCGTGTGCCAAAATCATCCCGACAGTCTTCTGTTTGTTTTACATACGTTCCTTCCTCTTCGTATGATTACGAATCTAACGGGCGACCAACGCCCCTAATTGCAAGAAATTAAACGAAAATACGACGCATTCCTGCCGCAAGGTGGAACCTTTTTCAGTTGCTCACCAAAGATAATCCAAATCCAACGAAACCCGCGCAGACCATAAGAAATTAACCGGTCCGGACAGAAGCTCCCACCGTCAAGCGCGTATCGAGATCCATCGGAGGAGCCACGCCACAGTGCAGCGCAATCCGGGCACCGTCAGCTCAAGAGAGGCCAGATCAAAAACGAGAAATGAAAGCGTACCGTGGTGGGACGCGGGGGTGGCGTATTGGCGCTGCGCGCGCTGCAGCGCGTACTGCCGCTTGGCGGCCATGAGGCGCGAGATCCAGTGGTCGGAATCCATGGTCGCCGCAAGCTCGCTTCCCCCTCGCCTGGCCTCCCCGTTCCCCGTCTTCCTCCCTCTGCACGGTAGACCGCACCACCAACCAAAACTTGTTGAGAAACATATCTTTTGTTTTTTATTGTCATTGCACTGTTTTTATTTGTAGGAAAGTTGTTTTTATTGTCAGATAAAGACAGACGTTGGGACCAGAAGACAGATCAGAAAGAACTTTTTTCGGGTTTTTTTAACAGGAAGTCAGAACCAGAAATAGCGCCCCNNNCCCCCCCCCCCCCCCCCTTCTTTTTTCTAATTCTTGGGAGTTTTTTTTTCCCTTACAACTGATTTCTTGATATGAGAATTCTACAAGGTAGCTATGGTGTGGGTCATAATTTAATTGAGATCCAAAGCAAGAATCTTCATTGGCAAGTTGACTAGAGATAGGTTTGAAAATGGGCTAAAAAATAAACTAGATGCGAAGAAGATGGGATTAGATTAGGATCGAGTTAAATTTATATTCATTTTTAAACTAAAATGTACTTCCTCTGTCAATAATGTAAGTATTTGAAGAGTTTTTTATTTGTTCAAGAATGTAACAATAAATGAGAAATGGTTGGATGAGTGAAATTTTTTTATTAAAAGTAAGGGTATAATAATCTTTTCTTTCAATTTTTATTTTGCATTGTAAAACGTAAGAATTTTATATTCTTGGAAGGAAAAAGTAGTAAGGATCAGTTCAGGGGGCCTTTGGAATGGAGGGAAATCAAAAGATTTTTGGAGGATTTGATTCCTATGAATTTTTTCCTAAGTTGGTCCTTTGGATCGCAGGAATGGTGTTGGAAAATTTCCTACGGATTGTATTCCTATGCTTGATTTCATAGGAAAAGAAGCAAGAGGTTCAACCTCTGAAAAATTCCTACTTGGAAGGAACTTGGAAGGAAAGCACTGCTTGAAAACCTCACAATCAACAGCAACTAGAAACGTAAAATCCAAAAGTCTGCCAAATTGCAATGAAAGATTTTTCTTTTGCATTAGCTGACTGAAATCTAACTGCCTTTGCAAGAAATCCAATAAAAACCCAATAATTTCAAGTAGTTTCTTATTAATTATTATATTGCATCACATGATATGATATTAAATGAATGCGAATATGCATTTGTTCACCTCAGATATCAAAGGGCTTCCTCTCCCTATTCCTATGTTTTGAAATCCTATAGGATTCGTATAACATATGAGTTCAATTTTTATGTTTTTCCTATTTTTATATTTTTCCTATCCTATGTTCCAAAGAGGCCTCAATTTGTAAAAGTTTCTATGGACCGAGGCCTTTTAGGCTCCGTTTGGAATAAAAGAATGAAAAACGCAGAAATAGGAAAAAATGTAGGAATGAGAAAAATGTAAAAATGAAAAAATTGGTGAAACTGTAGGAATGGAAAATAGAGAAATGAAAAAATTAGTGGAACTTAAATATGTTTTTATAAATTGTATTATCATTATTCATAGCATATAAATTAAAGATGTGTTTTTTTAAGCCTCGTCTACTTCTTCTTCGGTATTTTGGAATTCTTTTTTAAATGGTTAATCTTTGAAAATTTAAAGAAGTTCTCTCAAGTTTCAAAAGTTTCTCAAAGTTGTTCTGTTAAATTTGCCTCGTCAAGTTCTTCGTGTAGGTATCCTCCAAGTTATTTCTAAAATTTTCTAAAGTTGTTCTATTAGTTTTCAAAGTTTTTTAGTAAATTTGTTTCATTAGTTTCAAAAATTTTAAAGTTGTTCTGTTTCCAAAGTTATTCCATTAGATTTGTCTCGTTGAGCTCTTTGTGTAGGTGACTACCGAATTATTCTCAAAATTTTCTATAATTATTTTATTAGTTTCTAAAATTTTCTTTCAATATTTTTAATATTAACAAGCCATTTTTTCTAGCCCTAGCGTGAGGAGAGAGAGCAGCAGTGGACCGGAATGCAGCGAGCGCGCGAGCCGTTCCCTCGATTCCGATCGGATTTTTTCATTCCCGTGAAAGAGCAGCTCTTCGCTTCCTTTCCTCCGGAACGGCAGCGATCGTTCCTCCGTTTCAAACGAGTCCACTCATTCCCTTCCAGAGGAACGATTCCTGAGAAAATTCCTTCGCCGTATCCAGCGTTCCAAACGCGGCCTTATCATGAGAGTTGATGGCTAAGTATATGCTTTTACATAAAATGGCTAAGCTGAGGGGCACAAGCAAGGCATTTGTCGAAGAAAATGAGCTTGTATTCGTGCAAGACAGCAAGAGTTATGGTTACCGCGACGAAGGGACTTATCGAGCGAAAACAAAAAAACAGGGAGCATATGCAGCTGAGGTGAACTGGTGAACCATAAGTCAACTGGATGTAATAATTTGAATCGTCCTGTAGCCTTTACAAGATATACACAAAAACACCATATACTTTGGTATGTTTTCTCTTTAATATGCCCAGAGCTGCACAACTCTTGTTCCATGACAAGTAGTCATTGCCTCGAGCCAAATCTCATCGAGTACAGGAACCAAGCAATCCACATTGGTGAAATAAGAACAAGGTAAGCCTGCAGTGTGAAGGAGCACTCCTGTGATATGTTGAAAGAGTTGCATTAAAGGCAAACATAGCAAACATAACAGTTGAGAAACACTCACCAAGAAGAATGCAACTGGCTCGTTTGCTAAATCTCTGCTATAACTATTGGATTTCATCGTTTTCTGGATAAACACCTGGACCTGCAAAAGCCAAGAACCAATTTAGTCTGATGTCCATACGAAATTACTAATTAGTGAGTTAATCATGTACACGATCATGCAGCACAAAACTAACTGTACTGCAGTGTAAATATTACTAAGATTTCTGTATAAAATATAAAAGGGACATTGAAAGTGTCTAAAACAAACATACAATAAATAAGACATACTACATAATACCTATATGCTGTTTAAAGAGAAGATAATGAAAGATCTGCACCTTACGATGAAACTTCTGCGCTGAAGACATGGAACTCTTGAATTGCTTATAAGGAAGAGAAATGCATGATCTCTTTGAACTAGAACCACCCAAAAAGAAGACATCAGGTCTGTCAGTAGTAAGAATTGACTGGCGACGGATTGCTTTGCCAAACCGAGTAACCTATAGAAAGACAACAGAATTGATTACTGCCTCAAAATCTAGAGATAATAGAATGATATTTGTGATTGCATCAATTAAAGAAAACAAACAGCATCCGAGAGTGGTTCATGTTTTTCTTTGTCACCATTTAACAATTTAATGTGCTTTATAATACCAGTAGTATTGTAAATCTTTCTTTGATACAACTAGGTGGGCACAAATGCTTTACACTTCATGCTTAGAAATATTAATAATCTAGATATGGGGCAATACCAGGTACCTCATGGTAGAATATGTTCATTGCTTTTACAAAACTCCTAGACTGTTTATATGCGTGAGAACAGCAGGACCTTGCATACGATGCCCCTCTAAGAAAATTATCATTGAGATTGACATTATTGATATACTGCAGATGTAAACATCAAGAAATCATAGTTAGAAAATACAAAGGAGACTTGTAATGCAAAAAAGGTATTACCGATGTAAAGAGTGAATAGCGTGTGCAAACCTAGTATTTCTGAATCTCTTATACACAAAATTAATATTTCCCTAGGAAAGTTTTGTTTATTTAGCATAGCATAGCGCTTCATGATATAAAACATCAACGAACCAGAAATCAGAATATAAGTTGGGAAGAGGTAGTATTAGGGAGAGATCCTTTGCTTGATAAACAGGATAGAACGAATGATTTTTTTCATTGGGAGAGACTAAAATATCTAACCATATCTGCGACTGTCTAACCCTATCACAAATCCATCAAGTAATCAGACTGGGATCAATACAACCGTTGACTACAAGAGGACTTATCTCAGTCCTCCAAAAAAGTGCTAGGCTCTAGTGGGAAGGCAGCAATAGCACTCCAATGGCTTTATGTGGCTCGCTTTAGATAGTGCTTATTATAATTAGAATTCAACTTCTGAATATTCCTGGACTCCTTTTCAACTAGCATTGGACTAATCCACCAGTATGTTTATGCTTCCAATTGGAGGTGCCAAGTTACCTTGAGAATCGAGTCTTTTCCAGGCCACTTGAAGACCATCTTTGATGGTTTACTTCTCTCATGAACTTTTGATGCCATCATCTGCATTCATTTCATTTGATGAAAGAACTGCTTCTGCATAGTGTATTGTAATGCTATATAAATGGTGGATTACCTTAGTTAAAACAAACGCTTGTTCCAATTGACGTATTTGGATCCATTGCTCTGCAATTATATCCTCTATCTAATATGGAAAATGCAAATTTAACAGTGATACCTTCGTTAATGTTGTGGCATAATTGAATAAATGACAATCAGGTTGATCATGATGGTTTATGCTTGTTTCGTTAACAGAAAATATCACAAACCTACAGAACTGCAATATGTCTGTAACAGAAAAGAATGACATTTTTGAGATATTTTACAGAACTGCAACTACGTATGCCTGTGCATGTAAAATGACAACTTTTTTACACAGTCACACCATCAGTGACAAATTTCAATAGAATGGGAAAATGGGCGCATGCCTGGAAAACAAGTGGTACCAGGCAAAAATGTTGTAATTTTACATTAGCAAACTCACAAGTAACTGCAGTTTGCTGAAGTAGGTCTAAAGAGTTATTTGTTACAATCGTACAAATAGTTGTAGTCACGTGATCCTAACAATGTCCAGCAGTTGTTTAACAATTTGTCTAATAATCCAGGAAACACACATGATCATCTGCCTTCACCTCCAAGTCACCAAAGCACCCAGCGAGCGTATGTCCCCAAAATATTTTGAAGGTTCCACCAAATCTGCTGCTATGTAAGTCATCTCTCTAGTTTCACTGCACTCAAATTCTGTCAATAGTTTGGTGATGGAGTTATTGTTTATGCATTTAAACTGGTGTACATTTTGAGAGTGATTTGAGCAGGAAGTTTCTAGCAATTAGGTTTTTTCTTTACATTGCCATAAATTTTACCGATAGTACAGGGCTTATGTATTCAACAAATAAACTGGAATTAAGGATTAAGTTAATGCTGCATTTGTGATAGCGGTGATGGATATGGAGGAACAAATCTTCCAAAACTAGATCCTTATAAGGAACAAGAATTTTGTGTAGTGCCAGGTCCTGGAACGCAGAAAGGCAGGGGGGCGGTTGTTATTTTATAATGTGCTCCAGGCTCATTCTCAAAAGCTTTTGTAACTACCTTCAAGTTTAAACAGACTTTCAGGTGATAACCATATAATAATCAATCTCTGGTTCAAATAGTCCCCATAACATTGTAGCATCTTCGATGATCCCCGTTAAAATAATTAACCAAGATGATACACAGAATTAGTATGAGCTGTAACTACAGAACTAAGGTGAATAGCATAGCAAGGACATTAACATACCTTTTTGACCTCCAAGCTCAAAGCTTCGACCCTTTTCTCAGCATCATGCGCTAAAGATTCTGTGGGGTAAGCATTGCTGTTTATTTTACTGACTTCCTGCTGGAGCTGTTTTACCTATACAGCATGCATAGAATAAGTTCCATCGCTGCCTTTTTCACTATGCATTTAATTTTAATGACTACTAGTTATTTTATGTATTTCAATTCGCATTTGCACTATAAACATGCATGTACTTCCACCACCTGCTTACCCAGATAATCAATGTAATAGATACAGTGCCTATATTATTAAACTGTTCAATATGTTACAGGTGACTTCCTTTTATTCATAAAAAGAGTTACTCCCTCCATCCCCATTTAGTTGTTGTTTTAGGTGTGGGCACCGGGATTAAGGATGGTGAAAAATGTGGGGTGCGCTGAAAACGAGGAGGAGAGAGATAGAGATAGGGATGTATTGGGAACAGAGAAAGGTGTATTGGGAAGCGAGAATGACAAGTAAAAGGGGAAAACTTGTGAACTCTAGGATGACAAGTAATTGGGGACGGAGGGAGTATATAATAGATCAATTTGCATAATACAGATATGTTTCCAATAAACAAAGAGTTATGATCATGGATTACCACAGATAACATGTGGGGGGATAAGACTGTAGGATAAGCAAACAGGGATATGTGGTATTTCAATTTTCCCTTAGTATGAATTGTGCATACAATTGAAAAATCAAGTAGGACAGCATAAATAGGGCCAGGCATCTGAGGTATGTTTCAAGTCTGGTAAGCACACTAACGCCTCGCATGACATCAAAGGGGATACCTCATCTTCCATATCTTTAATATTTTCTGCTGAGTATGATATGCCTCGGGTGTTCTGCAACTGTAGAGAGGTAGTGTTAGCAAGGGAAAATTTGGCTAAAACTATCTGTTGTAACAAGGTTCTGGAGCAATAAAATTTTGTCACATCAAGTTATGAAAAAATTACTTCGTCTAACAATCTCGACTCCGAACAGAAAAATTAGGTATGTAACATAACAAATAGAGTAACTCAGAAATCAACGAACTTAATATCTATGCGCCTTACTACCATTAATCTCCAAAAACGTGTATATATTATAAATTCACACCTCGTACACCATTTAACCACACTGAGATGCCTTATGGAATTATAATTGTTAATCGAAGTCAATGCACTGCCACATTGTTTTTCCTGATCTAACTCCATACCTTTGTACTCTCTTGTTCATTCATCAGAAGCTGGATGTCACGCTCCATTGTTTGAATGAGTTTGCTATCCTCCTCCAAAATACTAGCCTTACTGTTCAAAGTTTTTGTATTTTCCTCCAAAATGGACTCTGTTGACAAAATGTGTTTCAGTAAAGACTAATGCAAAGTAAATTTCAACCGGGTGAAATGTACAAGAACATTTGAACCTCTATCAGCCAGCAAGCGCACCGAAATTTCAAACCTTTCGCTATTCAGAACTGAAACTAGACTTAAGGTGGATACATGACAAGGGACGAAGGTGCCTCACCCAGCTGCGCGACCTTGAGCCTGAGCGCCTCGACCTCCGACAGCAACGCGTCCACATCGGCGACGCCGGCGTCGGGCAGGGCGTAGATGGCGGTGAGGAGCGCGGCGACGGCAAACAGCCCCGCGGCGGAGCGGGTCCGGCGAGGCGCGGAGAGGCGAGGGCGGAGGGCGAGCGAGAGGAGGCGGAGAGGGAGGAGGAGTGCCACCGCGAGGAGGAGGACGGCCTCCGCGGCGGCGCGGGAGGCCATGGTTTTAGGGGTTAAGGCGGAGATGGAGAGATCCAGCGGAATGCGAATCGCAGGGAATGGAGGTTGCTGTGCACGGCGCCCGCCGGCTGTGGAACCTTCTGACTTCCAGCCTTCTTAGGCGTTGACCTGTCAGTCTGTCACCGCAACAGTTTTCGGTTCTAATAATTTTTTATTAGTAAAAATCACTGAGATGTCACGATCTCTTTGTTTGAGAACAAATCGGTCTTAATTTTGCATGGGAAAATTTTCTCATGATTCTCCTCGAGGAAACATTGATATAGTTGAGATGGTGCAGATGAAATAAAATTGAAACCGCAGCTGCCTTCTGTATTGGTTTTATTTTAACTTAGAATCTTGCAGGATCTTCTTGGGGTCGCAGTGCGCTACCCAGCCAAGGCGCCATCCTGCCACGATCCACCTCTTGGACAGCAACCCAACCGTGAGCACAGGTGTAACGTGCCCGAACACACCCATGGGGACAAACGGGGAGCTCCCGAACACCAAGTTACCCTACGCCTCGTCGGCGACGACCAGCACCCCGAGCTTCCTCCGCCACCCTCTCCAAGTGCCGGTAGCCGTAGACGCTCCCGCACGGGTTGTTGGGGTTGATGAGGACCACGGCCGTGGTGTTCCTGTCGGCAACGGCCTCGAGGGAGTCGACGTCGACCTCCCACCCCATCTCCGGGACCAGGTCGAAGTGGCGCACCTCCAGGCCGCAGAACGCCGCGCGCGCCTCGTGCAGTGCCGGCTCGGAGACACGGAGAGCGCCGGGCCTAGAGCCCGTGCCTCTGCAAGCAGAGGCTGATATGTATATATATTAATATAACTATTATTTTATATTAAAAATATTTTAAGTGCAAATTTACATGTAAAAATTTAGCTTCTTTTTAAAATGCAAGAATTTGATAAAAATCTCACAGAAATTTTACATGAATCAATTTAATTTTATAGAAAAATGTAAGAAACAGAAAAAATTTCCGCCTTACAAAAGAGATCTTAGCCTGATTGACTAAAATAAAATTTAATGACATATTAGCTATGGTTCAATTATTCTAAGCTTTTGTGAATAAAGGTCCGTAGGCGAGAAGAACGGTGGCATAATATTTTTTTCAGATCGAGTTTTCATATATTTATCTCTAATTAACCGTGTTTTATTTTTTTTTTCTTTTTTATATACTATTGCATAAATACTATTCCTTTATCTCAACTTATAAGCCACTCTGATCTACTCAAGTTTTCTCAAATTATAACTTATTCTCACTTCTAAAAACAACTTTCTTTCTTCCTTTCTAATACCTTCCCATCTTTATCTTTCTCCTCCTTATTTTCAGCATGCCACCTTTTATATTTTTTTATTTTTTATGTTCGAACCTAAAATAATTTATAAAATAGAATGGAGTAAGTAATTCTTGACTGAAGTTATATACTGATAGGTCCAATTTTAATAAACAATAACAACATTTTTTATTATTTTAGTGACTTAACATTGCTCGTTTGTTTGAATTTTTTTTTATAGTTTATATTGTCTTTTCATTTCTCCTTAACAATTTTATTGCTTAACGATGAGAGTTAAAAAAATTGTTAAAAGTTTTTTCTCTCTATAAAATGATGACTATTTTTTTTAAATAAAATCATATGATGGATCTTAAAAATACTAACTAAAAATTACTCGTATATATTTTTTTCACTCATCTTAAAGGTACCTGGGCCGCGGGAGCAGGATGTTGGTCCCGGCTGCTGCGAGAGGACGGAGATGACCGCCTCGATCGCCTGCGTCCCGCCCGTCGTCAGGAAGACGTCGGAGGAGGAGAGGGAGTATGGTAGGTCTCGCGACAGATAGTCTGACACAGCTCTGTGGTTCGGTTTAGGCGAGATCAACGTTAGTGCTGCTCTCTTTAAAATAAAAGTATTTTTGAGTTTGATAAAATCAAACTATTTTAATTTTTACTAATAATATTTAAGATATTATATGATTTTTAATATAAAATATATTTTTTATAAAAGTTTATATCAGAATGAATTCAAATATATAATTTTTATATAACAATTGATTATATATTATCAATAGTCAAAGTGATAAAAATTTGATTTTAATTAAATTTAAAAATATTTATATTTTAAAACAAATGAAGTAGTACGAGTAATTAGTTTTTTTTCAGAATTAAGAAACAGGCGTTCAATTATGTTGTTGTCAGAAGAACAGCAACTAAAAAGAAGCACTTTTTCTTCGTGGCCAGGAGGAAAAACGCGGCGGTCCCTACTCCCTAGAACAGTCCTGATGGACCGGAAAACGATGGACCGGGACGACGTGGCGTCCCACGTCGGATGCATGACGTGGGCCCCAGGCCGCGCTCCGCGGTCAAAGATCCCGTGGCTGCCTGCTGCCGGCTGCGCGAGGCGCAGTCGGCCTCGTGGAATCACGGCGCCGGCACGTGCTGCCCTGCTTGGGAGCAGCGCGCGATTGCATTCAACCAATCGTATTTTTTGTGGGCAGAGAAGAACATGCAGGCATATTTGTAACAAAAAAGGCGATTTTTGTTTGAATCATAGGATGGAAGCAAACTGGAACTAGGATGGCCTCGAGAGAGCCGTACGTACCGGCGAGCATCGGGGAGGCCGACACCGGCGGGGTAGCAGTTGAACTCGCCGGTCCTGAGCGCGTCGGCGACGGCGTCCTCGGCCTCGGCGGCGGTGCGGAAGGCCGGGAAGACGGAGGGGTCGCCGTGCGCGAGCGGCAGCACGGGCCGCGGGCCTCGCTCGTCCACGCTGGCCATGATCTTGAACCGCGCAGCGCGGATGCTCATTCTGCTGCCGCAGGCGGCTCCCGTCGCCGCCATCCCGTCCTGCTCCGTGCCGCCCCGCGCGAACCTCCAGCGCTCGTTCCCGCCGTTGCTGACGACGCCGGGACACTGCCCGCGCTGCGGCTCGCCGACGCCGGTCTCTTGGGGGCAACTGGGCAAGGAAGGAAGGAACCGGAAGGTCCGAGACGTACGCGTCGGTTGGTTGGTTTGGGCTCGGCGGGGTGTTTTGCGTGAGGCGTGCAGTGCGGAGTCTTGGTTTGCTCTATGTATAGGAGTAAGAGAAGAGGCGTCGCGTTTCGTGGGCGGCAACGGAGGAGATGGGAGATGGCGGCACGGAGCACGCGAGCTGGTCTGCTCGTCCTCGGCGCTTCCCTCTTTTGTGCCATGCGTGTAGCGAGCCGCGAGCGTGAACCATGCTGCCCGCCCGTGGCCTGGACTCCGAACTGATTTATCGGGCTGTCCCTACGGCGGCCTGACCACATTGTTTTCCTCAATTTGGAACATTACGTAGTGATCTTGAAAACCGATGATGGTATAGTTGTTGAGAGTTTGCTCTTTCGGGTGTAACTGATCGAATACTACTTTCTCTGTTTCAAAATTTGTTAAATTTTTTAAATAAAATAAATAGTTAAAGTTAAATTTAAAAATTAACAACAACATCAATTAAGAACGGAGGAGACCTGCTGAGATCATGACCAGCGTGGATAATGTTCCTGCAGAGATAATGTTTTGAGACCCTCTGTTCAACACGTGGCCACAAATTTCCCCGCTTACAGCAAACGCTGATTGCCGAGGAATTGAAAATAAGCAAGACATATAGGTGGATACGTCTATTTCCACAAATAATCCAATTATAAGCAGATTCAAGGCCGAAGGCCGAGCGGCCGAGTCTAGCGGCGGCGACATGATGTGCTTATCTTTCCTCACCATATTTCTTTTGTTTCTGGAAATGCCGTCGCTAGCTGTGAATGATCTTGCCATACTGGGAAAATGGAATACGGAGTACAATACTACTGTAACGCTTCTGGTTTCCTTCTCGATCGTGCACTGTCTTCTTATTCCAGCCGCCTGTACAAAGCGACTGAAATTTCTTGCTTTAGTCAAGCTTCTTTCTACTAAGTTCATTTTCCCCCATGCTACCTTGAACGTGCAGTCCTAAAGAACATGAGAAGATGCCCTGATGAAAACCAGAGTACTACGACAACATTTTCTGTGAAATCACCAACGAAAGCTGTATTGTACAAGAAAATTCTGATGCCAACGCAGTTATGGTGCAAACTTGTTTGTACTTTTTTTTTAATAAAGGAACAACAAGGTCCCCACCTCTACATCTCCAAAAAAGATGTACACAGTGTCAAAAACAACCAACAAAGACTTAACCTCTAGACTTGACAGAAAGACTTCATAACAAGAACACAAACAAAGAATAACACCCAAGTATAAGCTTCGATTATATTCGAGAACCTCCAACTAAACTTGACAAACATTTCCATGATGACGGTCTCCAAAAGCTGGCAACCCTTTTTGAATCTTGCTCTTGCCTCCTCTTCTTTATGTAGGAGAGGCAACGTACGGATCCAATATATAGCGCTAAAATTGATCTGTAGAAAGATATTAGCTTTAGCTCTATTGAATACCGTATCATTTTTATTCAACCATATTACCTAACATATAGCTGTAGCACCTACTAGCAACTGATTTCGAAGCTTAGATCCGCAGCCATTAAGCCAAGAACCCAACATAACGGAGATGCTAGTCGGAGGTTGAATTCCAAATGTGATATAAATTGTATTTCAAATAAAATGAGCATAATGGCAATCAAAAAATAGATGTTGGGTAGTTTCTAAAGAACAACAACAACAATTAAGATTACCATGCCAATTCTGTTTCGCAAAATTATTTTTTTTACAAACAAAGATACACATTTTTGTGCACAAGAAATTTGTTTTTTTTATATAGGTAAAAACAATGAGAAAAGCTTGAAACCCAATAATCTACATATGCAACCACATTTATTGTCCCAGAGACCCAAATATGACATGGCATGAAATTCACCAATGAATGTTGTAAAACAAAGATAAAGAAGAATAAAGCAACTGGCCCTTTGGAGATCTGGACTTTAATAAATGGGTTAGTCAGATACATGCCATTACAATTTTGCAAACTTTGAAATATTCCATCGATGTGTCATTTATAGAGGAGTCCTACAAATGTATGACACATAGACCCGAATGATATATTTTAAATTTCACAAAATTGTAATAGCATGTGCTAAATTAATCCTTTAATAAATGTGCCATGCAACCTATGGCTAAATAAAAAAAACCATAACGTGCCATAGCGTGGCCTATGCTGATTTTGATATTTTACATATTAAATATTAAATATTAAATTTCTCCCATCACTGAACAAGTGTGGCATTTCTGATTGTGAATTTGAATTTTTTTTAACAATTTAAATTCAGTCAGAGGCAACATTGTGCATTCTATCTCTTTCGGTGTAAGGAAAAAAAACAAATAATACATTGGGTAAAAGTAAAGACTGATGAACTGAGTTTTTAGATTTTAGATGTAGCTTTTTTTGGGATGCGCACTTACTAATGACATTCTATGAAGCCATGGTTTAATGGTGGCCGTGATGAATTGTCTCATCTATCTCATACCATTTCTATCTAACACTGTAAAATATATATGATAGATTAGATGCTACAAGTTCTCGCATCATGATTTTATATCAGCCACTGGCATAGTGGCATGTCGACCATCATTCATCCGGCAGGCAAACGCCGACGTGGCACCGCACCTCCCTTCGTTGAGTTCTGACGAGATTGGGACTTCCCGGAATCTCCCCGCACGAAAAAAATCCTCGACCCCGAATCCCCCAACCCCATCTCCCTCTCTCCTAGCCTCATCTCCGACACCAACGGCCGCAAACGCCGGGGCAGCGCCGCAGCGAGATGGGCGTGGACTACTACAAGGTGCTGCAGGTGGACCGCGGCGCCTCCGACGACGAGCTCAAGAAGGCTTACAGGAAGCTGGCCATGAAGTGGCACCCGGACAAGAACCCCAGCAACAAGAAGGAGGCCGAGGCCAAGTTCAAGCAGATCTCCGAGGCGTACGAGGTTCGCGCGCCTGCCTGCCCTCTCTTCACCCCGGCGCCATTGCGCCTCTGATCTAGAGTACGCCGGTGCTCGTAGCGGGCCGTCGAGAGAAGAATGGACATTGATTGTTTGATGCGCGTATGTACGGGGGGGATCGTTTCCCTGTTCACTTGTTACTAATCCGGTAGCAGATCTCAGCGGTGCGCTCGCCATTGTGTAAACAAGGTTCATTTGGGGAAAAGATTCATTTTTTACCCCATTCTATGAGCATTCTGATGCTGTTTGATTTGGATAGTAGCCTGTAGAAGATTAACATTTTGGGTTTTTGCGGAGTGAAAGCAGTGCACTAAACTTCGGATACATACATTATGCCATTTTTTACAAGGGCGGCATTGCTACAGTTTGTTGCAAGTTAGTGCCATCTGTCTCGCATCTGGGAACTTCTTGTTCTTCCTGACCTGTGATTTCTCTTCCCGTTTTTAGCGCGCGGGATGTTATTCGATTGTCATGTTATGTATTGTGATCAGTTTTGCCGTAGCCATTTAATATGTGCTTTCTGTTAGCAATCATTTCACACTTGTGTCGTAATTGTATTGGATTGTGCGTAAACATCAATGTCCTTGCATGTTCTGATGGCAGGTGCTAAGTGATTCCCAGAAGCGGGCAGTCTACGACCAGTATGGAGAAGAGGGGCTCAAAGGGCAGGTACCACCGCCCGGAGCAGGTGGACCTAGTGGATCGTCGTACTATGGCGGGGATGCATCGACATTCCGGTTTAATCCTCGCAGTGCAGACGACATTTTTGCTGAGTTCTTTGGATTCTCAAGCCCATTCTCAAGCATGGGTGGCATGAACAGCATGGGTGGAGGTGCTGACAGGGGCATGAGAGGATCAAGGTTTGGGATGTTTGGCGATGATATATTTGGATTGTACTCTCAGTTCCCTGGTGAGGCATCAATGCATGTTCCACCACGGCCACAGAAAGCTGCACCCTTTGAGAATCGACTGCCATGCAACCTAGCTGATTTGTACAAGGGTACAACCAGGAAGATGAAGATTTCACGGGAGATATTAGATGCTAGCGGGTGAGTGACTATTATATTTTAAAGTAGCTATTTCTTTTCTAATGTTGCAGCTACTAATTGATAGAATATGAGAAAAAAAAAACATATTTTGTTGTCATATAGTATGGCTTGCATGTAGGTAAGTTCACAGACCCCTAAGTTGTCGTACTATGCTGATATCTCATGATATCACTGAGACTACTAAAACTGGAATTTGTTATCCAGTACCACAGTAAAATCTTTTAAGTTGCACCAGGATATTTTTCGGATTTCCCAACTTGGGTATGTAAACTCAAGTGTTAGTTAGGCAGCAGAGAAAGCCATTCCACACAGGGTGAGGAGGTTAGGTTCCTGAGCTTCTCTTTTGACTTGAGAGGAAAAATGATATTGATATTGATATTGCAAACTGAGCTCAGCCTCCTCTTTTGGTTCCTCTGGTTGAAAAAATAGATGTTCATGGACATTCTTGCAGCCTCACTAGACTTTCTGTTAACTGTGGTAACCACATGCTCAATTTTCTTAGCTTTTAATCTTGTACTACACTTAATTGGGATAGCTGCAAACCAGAAGAGAATTTTCAGAATGTCAAGGCATGACACTGTTTTTATTCAGCTATAGCGTTTCAAACTCAGCTTTATCAGCAGGAGGCAACATGGTTCCTAATGTCTCTGATCACGCATCTTATGGATTGTTACTCCAATTGAGCCTGCATATCATAGGAGGAATCCACCTTGTTTCTGTGATTTTAGCAGTATAGATAGCTACTTGCATTAGTAAACGTCCTTAATTGTATCACTTGTTGCTTCCCAATTTTTCCTAGCATGAGGGATTCATTGATATAGAAAAACATATATAAGCTTAAGCATCTACCAAAGAATACTGAACTCTAGGGGCTACATGAGACAGACAAACAAAATGTAGGACCTATGTTGCACCTTAGGTAAGTTCTTTCTACATCAGAAAACTAAGAGGAACTTATAATTTGGCAGAAGGATTCTATTATTCTGACAACTGCATTTGTTATGAATATATATGTAACATTTGGAGAGTATTATCACCATATCAAGCGAGATGTATGGACTGAGCGAACTGGCATTAGATGCTAAGAAATAAAGTTGTGACTTTGTTTATAGTAGTTCAACACAGTAGTTGCTAGGTGTCAGTTTTATAAATAAACTTTGATCGAGCTCTTATGTATATATTATTCCCTTGGGGAAGAAATGTAACAGGGTTATAACCCTTGCATCGGAAGTACTATAGAGGAGGCTCTAAGGAAAGCAACTTGTAGCCAAAAGTGATCTGAGTGATATTTGATTATTTTTTCTTACTAATTATTGAAACCAAAATATAAAAGGTCATCAACATACTTATTTGCTCGATGGTGTGATGCTTTGGAGAACTAGAGGCTTTTAGATGTTTGATCAGTTTGCTTAGCTCAGTCTTACGCAACTAGCTCGTTTGTGCTGCATCCAGCAAAAAAGTGCCACATCTTGTGGTTGTATTCTGTAGGTTTATGAGTTATATGTACTTCTACACAAAATTAGATCTTTATTTTTCTGAATATTTCGTGATAGTTGTATGCATTTTGATGGTTCCATTTGGCTTCTTATGAGCAACCTTTTTTTATTACTTTGCAGGAGAACTTTAGTTGTTGAGGAGATCCTTACGATTGACATAAAACCTGGATGGAAGAAAGGGACAAAAATAACATTTCCTGATAAGGGTAATGAAGCTCCACACATAATCCCTGCAGATATTGTATTTGTAATTGATGAGAAGCCACATGATCTGTTCACAAGAGATGGGAATGATCTGATCATGACTCAGAAGATTTCCTTGGCTGAGGCCTTGGCTGGATATACTGTTCATGTAACAACATTAGATGGTCGGAGCCTGACAGTAGCGATAAACAATGTTATATACCCTAGCTACGAAGAGGTCGTTGTAGGAGAAGGCATGCCAATACCAAAGAATCCTTCCACGAAGGGGAATCTTAGGATCAAGTTCAGCATCAAGTTCCCATCGAGACTGACCTCAGAGCAGAAAGCGGAAATCAAGCGGCTGCTAGGTTCTTGAGGAACAGGCTACCATCATCAGGCCGGCCGGTTGTTTTGGCGATGCATTGGTGACACCAGTGTACATTCAGATGTTTGCTGTGAATACCACGAAAAAGCCTTGGTTTTTCTCAAGCCATTGTGGCATTTTGATGTTTTGAGCTTGTAATTTTCATTTTGGAAAAATGATTTTGGTGGGCGTGATTTATTTAAATTAAATTACAGACCACGTTCGCAGCCTACGAGCTCCACGTGAGGGAAAAGTGGTGAATTATAGTTTCTTTATTGTAAAATTATTGTCCCCAGTTAGTTCTTTAGAATGGAGTAAGTGAATTGTTCATCTTTCAATCGTTTGGTTGCAATTCTATGTGCATAGTAGCTCAATATCCAAGATTTTCTCAGCATACGAGTGGAGATGCTTAGGCGTAGAACATATTATATGACATGCATAAAAATTTTACGGCAGTCGTAACTTTTTTTTATTTTGTGTTATGAGATCTGCTATTTTTTAATACTTGAAAACAATAGATATTTTATAATCGTAAATTCTAAGCCATTAGGATATACATACTTGCATGATACGTTGATCATCAACATAAGATAAACTTAATAGGAGTCAAACATTCAAACTGCATATTATGTTGACTGAGGCGGCACGCGGACGATGGGATGCAGGTGAAGGGCTTTCTTCTTCCGCACGGTGATGCCCATCTCCTCCGTCATGTCCAGGTCCCCTGGCTTCACCCCGTCGGCGAGCTCCCAGTCGAAGTGGTAGAGCAGAGCGGCGAGCACAAGCTCCATATTCGGCAGCGCAAAGGCCATTCCCGGGCACATCCTTCTCCCCGCGCCGAACGGCGTGTACTCGAAGTGCATGCCCTTGAAGTCGACGGCGCCGTTCTCAAACCGCTCAGGCTTGAACTCCTCGGCGTCTTCCCAGTGCTTGGGGTCCCTGCCGATCGCCCACGCGTTCACGAGCACCGTGGTGCCCTTGGGCACGTCGTACCCGAGGATCTTGCAGGACTCCATGGACTCCCTCGGCAGGAGCAGCGGCGCCGGCGGATGCAGCCTCAGCGTCTCCTTGATGATGAGCTTCAGGTAGTTCAGCTGGTCCAGGTCGTCCTCCTTCACTTTCTGCTTCCCTTTGAGAGTGCTGCGCAGTTCATCTTGTGCTCGCTTCATCACGTCAGGGTTTCTCATGAGCTCTGACATTGCCCATTGGAGCGTCGTTGCTGACGTCTCGCTTCCAGCACTGAATAGATCCTGTAGTTATATGAGCACGTACGGGAATGGAAAATTAATTTCAATCAACAAGAAGTAAAAGTGTGTAAGAAATAAATATTTTTGGAAGCTGGACGGCTGAGGTGCTTACAAGGATAACAGCTTTGACGGTTCCCATGGTGAGAGGTGTGTCGAGGCCGCCCTCCTTCTGTACTCTCAAGAGCGCGTCCAATATATCCTCATCTTCCTCCACGATGTTATTCGCCGCCGCGGCTGCTTTCCGCTCCTCGTGCTGCTCGATCGCGGATTCCATGAGCTCAAAGTTCTTCACGTGGTTAGCGTACGCCAGCCGCGACGTCCCGGCGAGGAGGTTAACGAGCCGCGAGGACGGGAACAGGTCGCCGAGGCTAAACCCGGAGGTGAGCTTGAGCCCCTCCTCGAGCGACACCAAGAACTCGTCGCGCCTCTTGAACCTGTCCCCCATCATGGTGCGCACCGCCGAGTCGGCGATCAACACCGCGATCCTCTCGCTCACGTTCACCGCCCGACCGGGCGGCGTACCGGCGACGGCGGCGACGAGGCGCGCGACCTCGTCCTCCCGCACGCCGCGGAACGACTGGACGCGGCGCGCGCTGAGCAGCTCGAGGATGGTGATCTTGCGGAGCTGCCGCCACAGCTCGCCGTACGGCGCGAAGACCAGCCCCTGCGCGCGGCCCTCCTCCATCATGACCCGGATGGTCGGGCTCTGCGGCCGCGTGGCCAGCGCGGCGTCGTGCGTGCGCATGACCTCGCGCGCCGCGGCCGGCGACGTGGCCACCACCACGGGGACCTCGCCGAGCCTGAGGTACATGAGCGGCGCGTCCAGCCGGCGCGCGAGGTCGGCCAGCGCGCGGTGCACCAGCGGCTTGCCGAGGAGGTGGTGCAGGCTGCCGAGCACCGGCAGCCGCCACGGGCCGGGCGGTAGCCTGTTGGCCTTCTCGTCGTCGTCGCCGCCGACGCCGCGCTGCTTCTTGATGAGCTTCGCGAGCAGCAGGAGAGGGAGGAGCAGGGCCGCGAAGAGGACGAGGTAAGATGCCGTCGCTTGCTCCATGATGCTGGCTACGTGTTGGTGGTTGTCTATGGAGCACACAATGTACCCCTCTAAGTTACTAATGGTGGCGCAGCGTTAAACCCATGTCCGGTAGATGTAACATATAGGACTCGCAGGTAGACGCCGTGTGCGCCTCAGGTGGTTTGCCGTGTCCAGTCAGCTCTACCTATCACGAGTCAGATGGCGACCTGAGATCTGCGGACGGACGTCGTCGTCGGCACACCGCTTTCCGGGAGCCGGCCGGCATCTACACGGCTGAGATCGATCCCGTTCTCATAGCGACCCTGGCAGGCGGCAGCGTTCCGCTCTCTCTGACATGGTAGGCACCAAGACAACAAGCCGTCCATTGTTACCAGCTTATTCTGAACCCTACCTTTGGTTGCTCCGCATTGTCGCTTCGGAGAGTACGACGCCATCCCCGTCAGTTACGAGGACCTCGCTTTACCAGTCGCTCTCGATGCAAGACGCCACCATGGGACTGACTCTGCATAGACAGCTCTATCTATGCCTTGTGTCGCCCGCTGGCCGAAGCGCTCGGCCCTCGTCTCCTGCTTGCTCTTGCAGATCTGTTTCTTTAACTGTTCCTGTGAATTATATTCCTTTAGTTTCTTTTCGGTTCTCACCTGTCTAGAAAACTTTCCATACGCACCTCCTTAGATTACTGCTTCCTAGCTAAGTCCCAAAATAAGTCTCTTTTTACATTTTCTTTTCAGTTCTCACCTGTCTAGAAACTTTCCATACGCACCTGTTTAGATTACTGCTTCCTAGCTAAGTTCCAAAATAAGTGTTTTTTTTTTAATTTTCAAACATCTACCTTTGAACATTCACATTCATCTTATTCAAAAAATTTATAAAAATATTATTTATTTTATTGTGACTTGTTTATTTTTGTATTTTTATAAGTTTTTTTAATAAGACAAATAGTCAAATGTTGATTTTAAAAAGTCAAAAACATCACTTATTATATTATAGAAACCGAGCGAGTTGATTTTATCGACAGCTTGTTGGTATGGTACGCCCCGATCTGTCAAAACAATGCCAATTAGGAGTCACCGGTAACAAGCATCACAAAGACAATCTTATCTGAAGCTGATTCCAATAGCTAGAACCCGCTTCTGTCACTGCTTCATTGGTGTCGTCATGGTAACACGTGCTAGTTGTTGAATCCAGTTGGTGTTTTTGGACCTTGGAAAGCACACAGCGTTGCCAACTTCACCGTACTGTTACAAACATTTCTTTTCTTTGTTATGAATTCAATTGGTGTTTAGGAAATTGGATTGTTTCTTAAGAAGGAATGAATCAAACTTTTGCTCTACTGCAGTACGAGACATTGATCCCCAGGTCCCCACAAGGCCACAAATAGTATGAGACTTATTTAGCAATATCTGCTGCAGTGTTACACGGCACAAAACGAAAACCCTCACGCCCACGTGTGCGCTTGCTCACGTTACGTAAACATCTAACAGGAGAGTATTGCTTATCGCAGTGAGGAAGGACAAGCCTGCTACATGAACAAAGTCGTTGCCGGCAAGTGACTGGAACCAAATATTGTGACGTACACCAGCATGGTTGACACTTCGAAGGTCTCATATCTCCATTACTTCCGTTTGCCCAATTTTTTTCCTTGTTGCCAGGGTGCAGGACACAATATTTCTGGGAAAGCGCACTCTAGTCCGCATAGAAGAGCCACACAAATGACAATTCATAAATGTATACAAACTTGCCAAATACCAGGCAGTCGTTCAGAGGGCGTTCAGGACTCAACTTGTCAACCTAGCACAAAATATACAAGGCTAATGTCATAACATAATCAGCAAACTAGAAAATACACAAGCCTAGTCACAAGCCAAAAAAAAAAAAAACTCTAACACCAAAATACAAACCAATCAGCACCCCAAAACCAATCACGCATCACTTCGTTAAATACAGACTTCTAGGTACAGGCTATCATTAGATTAGGTGGGAATCAGAGTAAATGTACACTGCAAACTGAAACCACACTCTCCACATGGCTGACGGCTGAAGCACATACACACACACAAAGCCGTTCGCAGATTGGGTGCGGTTTACTCGCCTAAAACAAGCTTCTTGTAAAGGGCGAGTATATCCTTCTTGGCAGGATTCTTTAGGTCTAGCAACTGTGCACCAAAGCCATGCTTTGTCAGCTCCTCTTTTAGTTTGGCAATGGTGAACTTTTTATAGCCACCGGTAGTGCCATCTTTTATATCTGTACTAACGGTGACGCTGTCTTCCCCCATATGAACAGAACCACCATCCTCAGTTTGGACATGCTTTAAAGGGCTAGTGTTGCTTTTGGTTCTTTTTCTGCTCCTCTCCAGCTGGTCAATGTCCATATCTTGGACAGACTCCATGCCTACATCATTCTCTCTCAGCCTTTTACCCCTAGTGGTGGTCCGAAGTTTGCCATCCAGTGCAGTCTCAATGAGTCGGATTGATGTTAGCTCCTGATGGAGTATATCAAGTTTACCTTGGGTGGATTGTAGCTGTAGAGACAAGGCTTCTGCACGCTTATTAGCCTCAGCTCTAGCTGCGCGCTCTGTTGCTAGAAGGCTCTCAAGGACATGCACAGTACTGGACCTCTGTTCATTGCTACGGCTCAATAAATCATCCATTTCTTTCTCCCTCTCAGCAACCCTACTCTCAAGCAAGGTAACCTTGGACCAAGCATCGGATTCAGAATTGCGCATCCTCTGAACTTCACCTAATAGATTTGCTTTCTCCTGTTCTAATCTGTCAACTTGTCTTTGAATTCTCTCAATAACAGCTGCATTCTCCATGGACAACCGTTGTACTTCATCTTTCTCTTTCTGGCATGCAATAGCCTCAGTTCTAGCCACATCGGCCATCTCAGTGGCCTTTTTTGCATCCCTTTCTGCAGACTTGCATCTTTCTTCTGCGTCATCATATTTCTTACATTCAGATAAAAACTTCTCCTGGAGATGGCTCTTTTCTTGTTCAAGCATTCTAGCTTGCTTTTCATATGATATGGCTCGCTCTCTTAGAAATTCTAATTTTCTTGTTAGTTCTTTAATTTCATCCTTCAAGGTCCCTGTTTCCTTGTTATGACTCTGTGCTTTTGATTCCGCAGCCTGGAGATACATTCAAGCATTAGACAACTATAATTCAATTGAAACGGAATGCATGTATTCAATTAAAGATTGAAATGCTAATCGTAACACAGTAAACTACCTGCAAGCGCTCAACCAACACACTTTCTTCACTCTCTGCATGTCTAATCTTTGCATTTAATCTCCTTATTTCTTCCTCCTGCCAGCAATAAGATGTTGTCATATACATGCAAGATCATAATGAAAAGCATCAAACAAATATAAAATTGGAGAAAGATTGGACCTTTTCCTCCAAATGTGTAGCAAATTCTGCCCTAATAGCACTTTCCCTTTCCTGCGCGATTTTATTTATTTGTTCTTGCACTGATGCTAATCTCTCTAGAGCAGTTTTGGCCTGTGCAGCAGCTGATTCATATTTCTTCTTCCATTCTATAGCCTCATCTTGAGCAGAGGCTGCCTGTTCACGAGCTGCCCCCAGCTTTCCCTCTGCAGAGCTATATCTAGACTCAAGAGATGCCAACTGAGCAACATATCTATCTTGTTCGGCCTTGTTCTGAGAAACAAATTGCTCATATTTTGCCTTCCAATCTGTGCATTCATTACGTACATGATCAAGTTCTTTAGATATGCTCACACAGCGTTCTTCTAAAGTGCTACACTTGGTCCTCAGGTTTGCTAGATGACCAGTAAGATCAGCAGAAGCTTTTTGTTTTTCAGTTATAGCAGCTTCATAGCGCTTCAGGTATTCAGATTTGTGTAATTCACTAGCTTCGAGTTGCTTCTTTAGAAGTTCCAGCTGATCTTCATTTGATCGACATCTTAGAGCAAAGGAACTCCTAGCTGACTCAGCTTCATTTATTAACTTCAAGCAGAGATCCAATATAGGCCCTTCCAAACTGGAAACATCATACTATCAGATTCTTGCACATGCCAAAACATCAGTAAGTTGAAATTCACAAGCTAAAACCAAAAATTGGGGAATTATATACCGAACAAAAAATCCAGAAAAACAGAATGGATCAAACAAATGAGCAAAGTACTAAACAAATGGCTACAGCTACATTACATTGCCCTATGACATTATAATACAGTTACACAATAATATGTAACAGTATGGTCCGTCACACAGACAGCATCTACTATTAAATCAAACCAAGTCCAACATGAAATACAAATTGTGTTCAAAGTCCCACCACGAACTGTAAGCGTAAAACTATCATTCAGAGAGATGTACCTTTCCCTTCTAGACTTATTGAACAAATGCATAATATCACCCCCCCCCCCCCCGCCCTCCAACACACACATATGATATATAATAGAATTTGCATGATGCAGAATGTAAATTCCTCCAAGGGAAAAAAGGCATCCTATTATCCTAGTGCTTAAAATTATCAAAAGAAACTCCATGAATATAAGAGTCAACGGCACGTGCCGAAAAGAATGAGCTGATGATAAAAAAATGCAACTTTCATTTCTAATTTTATCTTCTCAAAGCAACAAAAATCAATCATGATTCATTTGGTATCAGAACGAAATTTTGAAGGCTTTGAGGCAGGGACAAACCATAGTCTTAAGAAGGTTGCAAGCATTCTCCATTTTCCTGGGCCAGAGCAAGAAGTTTCATATTCAGTGATTGATGTTTCCAGAACCTGGAAAAAAATGTTGTCTCCTCAACATTGAAAGCAAATAATGAGCTAAAAAATATTATGAACAGTACACTGAATACTAGCTTAGTAAAAAATCCTCTCAGATGCCATAAACTCCACTTTAAGTAATATGGTTCTGATCTGTTATTTGTCTTCCCATCTGAACACAAAAGCCTCTATTTTATATGTACATCAGAAAATCTGTTGCGGGAACTCCCCCACAGTTTTCCAAATTAAAAAAGTGCAATTAAAAGAATTGGTGCTCTCTCATATTTAGGCACACATCAAGTAAAACTTCTCAACCAATAAAAAGAAAGGATGAAAGCAATCAAACAGAATATCCATCACACTTGATGGTTACCTACTATGAGCTAATGGCAAGATATATCAATAGAGTAATCAAGGGTTCATGCACGTAACAATTAAGAAATACCTGGATTACACCAGAAACTTTGACATCTGGTGCAGAGCATGCTGCTCTAATCTTCTTTTCCATGTTTTTTATTGCAGTTGAGCACTGCTTATCAGCCTCTAAAAAGGCATTCTTTTTGTAATCCTGAACAAATGAAAAAATTGTTAAGTCCACAGCAGCTGAGGTGATGTTTGGTGAGTGGGAAATGGTGGGTGGGATTGGGAATTGAAAGTAAAAATTTACACTCTTCATTTACCCATCCTACTAAATCTCAACTCTTCATCTATTTCCCAATCCCAAACCCACCTACCATTTGCCATTTGCCAAACGCCACCTGAGAGATCCACCAAATGAAACAGACCATATTTGTTGAAATATTACACTAAGATACAGGTTCCCTCTGTCGTCATTTCATCAATCAAGCAATATTAATGGTCCCATCAAATCATTAAATATAAGAAAATCAACAGTATTCACAATAACTTAAAGAAGTGACAAGCGCACCTGAAATGCCTTTCTGCAGAAGTTGTTAAGAACTTTCTCGTAATGGGCACGTGAAGTACCAGTTCCAACAGCAGCATTATTGTATGCATCAAGTGCCTTTCTTAAAGCAGCTTCATGGGCATCCCTTAAAGCATCCTAAATTTCCAAGGTTAGCACATACTACAATGTTGAGCGCACAGATCTTAATGAAATTTTAACTTACTTCCTCAGCTAATTTGCTGCCGTCGAAAGATGACATGTAAATCTCAGTCGCAGAATCATATGCCCTGCGGCACTCCGCTTCTTCAACGCTCTGAAGACAAATATAGGAAGCAGCTGAAATTTTAAACTCAAGATAGCACAAATAGATTATTTAGTAAAAAAAAACACCTTCAAAGATGAAAGATTCCAAAACTCAATATGGACCACACATCCTGACACATTATCATATTTTCGTAATACTCTCATTTCATAAAAAAGGGCAGCCCAATGCACGTGCTACTGCTTGTGCAGGGTCTGAGGAAGGGTCCGACCACTTTGGGACTTAACCAGTGTTTCCCTACATTTCTGCAAGAGACTGTTCCCAGGGCTCAAACCCATGACCTCATGTCACAAGGCAACAACTTTACCGCTGCGCCAAGGCTCCCACATAGTTTAGAGGCAAAGAATACATAATAGTTATATATCAAATACATCATATTCTGATTCACCACCAGGACATATCGACTGTTTAAAAGGCAGACATGGATAGCAAAGGTTCAATAGCAGCAAGCAGAATTGACTTATAATCTGCTGGTACCATAATTTTGTATAATTTATTTATTGTCTGAATTTGACTTTATTTATTTGCGAAATATTGTATCACCAAAATTTCCATGCGCATTAGCAGGCTGATTTCCACTGATTTTTTTTAAAACTTCCATTATAATTGTGATTCGCTATTTTGTATCTTTTCTGGTGTTCCAAATAGTTAAACGATTGTTCATGCGGAAAATAGTTAAGAAATGAGATATAGCACTGATGTCAAAAGAAACATCATATTTGTCATGTTACTTTTATTAACATGAATGCATGATGTTGATAGATTGTTTAATGTTCTGAATGATTGCACTCAATATGCATCATTTCACAGACAGGCTCTACTGCCCATGGTATGATCATAACATCATAAGATAAAATACCTGCCATGAGGATGATATCGTAGGCACAGCCCCATTATTTATTGCATCCAGGAATGACTGTGTAACACCAGCTAGCACCGGTCCTGTCATTACAGTACCAGCAACTTGCTTAGGCCTTGTTCTCTCAAAAACAAACCTTGTTAACTGATCCAGACCAGCCTGAAATTCAGGCCTCAATTTTTCCAGCTGTAAAAAATATTCAGTTTAAAATGAGCTCAAAGGGGAAGCAAATACGATATTCTGTATGCATCCTTCCATAATGAATACAAAAGAGAGGAGATCTTACAGGAATTTGATCAAGATGTTGAAGTTCATTTTCGTTGTTTAATGGACGCACCAGAGTCAAACATTCTCTATCAGGAAACAGGGCACGAATGGACTCGCGGATCTAAGAAAATGTGCATAACAAATTAATGTCGTAAGCAAGATTGATAACTAAACAAAGAAATATACACAAATACATCCTATATGATATTGTGAACTTAGAAGCTACTCTACCATATGAACTGTGCAACAATAAGAATACATAATGAAAATACCTCATTCTTGGAAGAAAGGTCCTTTCCTCTGCCTTCAAGAGGCCTCAACGCAATTTCCAGGTAATCACGAGGAGTTATTTTCCTATCATTCTCAACTAAATCTAGATAAAAATCCTAACAAAATGATAGTTCCATTAGAATGGGCAAAAAACTCTTCTGAAAGTTTACTTAGGAAATACTTAAAAAGGAATTTCTTAAACTCAACAGTCACTTACCCTCAGTAGCCAGATGAAGATAGGAGAAAATTGCCCAAGCTCAGATGCAGTAGTTCTCCCACCATTTGCCCTCACACGGATATGCTTGGTCATTTCAGTAACAAGTGAAAGGCGATCAAGGGCTGCTTCGTCTATGCCACCCATCTGCAGGGAGTTAAAAAGATATTTTTTCATTTGAATAGGTTCAGCGCCAAGTGCATGTGCAAGACAAATACAATCTTTTTGTTTTTCACAAACAACTCAGGAAATAAACTTATTTTTGGGACAAAGGTAGTAGTTGGCAGAGCATGAAAGCTGCTCCAATGTTTCACAGGTAAACAATGCCCCATTTGAGATTATTCTACCAAAGTAGTTATAATGGCCAAATGGATCAATCAGTTTAATTGCCAGCAAATACCAGCAGTATTAGGGACGAACTTGAGGTAGGCACTAACAAGAGAGCTGGAGAAAAGAAACTAATGCACACACCTGGTTATATATGAACATGCTTGATAGTAGGACTGCCAAGGAGAATATTTGAACGCTGTAGGTGCCCTGTTAAAGAGAGAAAATGTCAATAAAGGTTGTAGGATTTCCTCTTTTGTTTCTCGCAGTATGAAGATAACACATAATTAAAAAACATGGGGAGACAGGGCAATTCAGAATAAAGTATTATAAAGACTATCAACTAAACAGGAACATCATTGAAATACTTAATATTTGAAATTTAAAATCTGCATGGAAAAAAGTGATAGAACAGAAATATTTCTTACCGTCTGATCATATGCATCAATGCCCTCACTATCAAGTAGCAAAAGGCTATACTCAGTTCCATCAAGGGCTGTTCTCTTTATTGGGGCACTCCACATCCAAAGGCCCTTAGTGCAGGGCCGATGGGTACTCGCAACTTTGAATCCGCTGCTCCTTCCGAGAAGCTATCACAAATGAAAAGATAAGCTGCGTTCATCATTAACTCTTTGACAGGAACCTTAACAAAAAATAAAACACAAACTGATGTTTAAATGAATGACTAGACCTAAACTACAGGTTAGATGTATTGATTGGCAAGTTCAAACGATGAACAACTGATATTTGAAGACAGATTTGATATGCCAGAACTAGCAGTCAGTCTGGCAAAAAGGCTACAAATCAACCTCAATCAAAAAGATATTATAAAAGAAGCCCTATTCCATTTTCTTACAGTAAAAAGAAACCATGGTCCATGGCAATAATGCATGCCAGTGACAAAGTCATCCAAAGATCTTATATTTTCTAGTGTCCTCAATGATGCTCTCATCTTTGCGAATACAAATGCAAAGGCCAGCAAAAGTAAATCCACAGCACATACTGCCCAGGAAAAGAATAATAAATATTGTTCGCAAAATTGTGTCATCTCCATCAGTCATGAGTCTGTAATTAGAAGAGGAGCTGCACAGCCTCAGAAAAGAAAATCATTTTTGCTTCTAGTTCCCAAATACGCGTAGCTGGTTACTGATAAACCTTTTTAAACCAGCTCTGTTCTGTCACCTCGAATCAATCTAGACTTGCGCCAGAAAAATCGCCTCTCCTAATGCTATCCTGGCACCGACAACTAATCCCCACAGTGTCATGTCCTTGGAACCACCACCAACCAACGAACCAACCAACCAACTAAGATGACGAGGACAAGGCAAGGCGTAGGGCTCGGGCGTTGAGGCGGTCGAGACCTGGTTGAGGATGAAGCTCTTCCCCTGGCGCGCGCGGCCGCAGACGGAGACGACCCCGACGGGGCCCTTGACGAGCTGCAGCGCGGCGACGGCCTCCGGGTCCATCCGGAACCGGCCGCGCTCGTCGCAGTAGACCAGGCGCAGCGGCCGGCCGCCGCCGGCGGCCCCGTCCGTCGAGAACGGCGACCGCGGCGAGGA
>BCLF01000047.1:30203-81149 GCA_001602275.1 Zoysia japonica | reverse complement strand
CGTCGGCGGCGATGACCCGTCGTCGCCCCCGCGGCCCCGGCTCCGCTCCTTCGACGCGGAGCCGCGCAGGCCCAGCATCTGCATCATCGTCGCCTAGGGTTTGGGGTTTCGGGAGGGATTTAGGGAGGGAAGGGGGGAGTGGAGTGTGGAGTCCTCGGGTTTCCACCCCGAGAGCGGCAGGGGAGGGAGGGAGGGTCTCGGGTTCCTTCTTCCCTTCCCGTCCCAAACTTTTGCGCGTTGCCTTTTCCATGGGGGACGGTTTCCTTTTTCGTTGGAAGGGGGAGGGCGCCCGCACGGGCGACGGGCCCACGGACAGTTGATGCCTCGCTTCGCCTCCCGTCCCGTGATGAGAGGCACACACAGCTTGGCGTGCCCGGTGGGTGCTTTTTTTTTTTTCCTGCTTTTGTTAACCTGGCGGCTGGCTCTGCCGCTGAAATGGTCGGTCGGTCATCAATCTTCGTGCCACGGCCATGGTTGACCTTGGTTTGAACGGCTACACCGCGCCCGCCTGGGGCCCTGGGCTCAAACATCAACTTTCTCTTGTCTCCCTGTGGAAGAGACTCACCGTGACAACTTTTTATCGATCTTGGTTGTCATTGTCTCATTCATCTTTAATCGGTCTAGGAAAACAACTATATATCCATATTATACTTAGGGCTACCACAATGTGAGATCAAAGCAACAAATAGCTCTTACAACTCGAGCAGTAAACATTGTGAGAGTGCGAAGTAGTTAAAACCTGTCAATACCACTACTACCGGTAGTAAGATATTTGTTTATAATTTTTACCCTAGAAGTACGATTGAAAAGCTGGTATTTCTTCTAACGTTCATCTTATCTTTATTTGTGTATTAGTATTGTGGAAATCGGGCAATAGCTATTGTTGACTGACAACATACATGCTGCTAATGTCGAAGTGGGCAACAAACGTTGCAGTCGTCTTAAGTATGATCATGGAGCTCATTAGAGCACTTTCAATGCAAGTTTTTATAGATAGTTTTTAGGAGTAATAAATAGTATTTTAGACCCAATTTTTTGGGTGCATAGTTTCTATATAAATTAAAATTTAATGATCTCTTATATATTTTATACTAGTAAAGTCTTAATGTATATCTTGTAGTTTTTTATTGCTTTGATTTAAGTGAAAAAAATAGTTTCTCGATGTAAAAATTGTTTTTTCATTTTTTAAAATTTTTTTCTTTATTAATTTCTTTGCCGTATAAATAAAATAGTCATGAGACAAGCTAATTAAAAGTATATAAACTACTATTAATGCACAAGGTGTGCCCTTGTCAGGTTGAATACATCATCATGACCCCACCCCTCTCCACACGGCCACCGGTGTGCTCCTCACCGGCGCCACATCCGTCTTCCCCTTCCACTCGCGCCGTCGCCGCGCCAAGGAGCTGGTAACTCCCTCCGCCGTTGCCAACGGCCAAGCTATCTGAATCTTCGCTCGCCGACAGAATAAAACTGATGCGTTTTCTTGGTGTGATTGATCATTGATTTCTTTGCTCAGAGAGTGCGGTCTAGCAGGGTGCAGAAGAAGCCCAGCAATCTTACCGAGGAAGCGCTGGAGAGCCTGAGGCTGGTCAGCGCCTCGCCGCTCGAGACAGAGAAGCCGCCTCGCCTGCCAGGCTATGCTCGGCGGGATTGCGGCCGGGGTCATCGCGCTCATCCCTTGCAAGTTCACCACCACCATCGAGGCCTCGCTCAACCGGTAGCTTCTCGGTTAGCCCCTCAAAATCTCCACTTTTTTTTTCCGCTTAGTCGTCCATTGAGTGGTGGCATTATCATTATATAACATTTGATGTTGGAATCGGGTTATTCTTGGCTTGCAACTGTTTGTTAGTATAATTGGCATCTAAGCTGGAACGATTATCACTGGGCTGTGATATCTAGCAACCTCTGTTTGGAATCGACGCAGTGGGGTTAACTTTCTATTCCCTCAAGCTCACTTTTGCGTCTATCACGAATAACAACCCTAGAAGCTCCTCAGCAGGGAAGACTAGTGAGCAGTCCAACACAAAGGCATTCTCTGATAGCTCCACTGGTGATAGGGGACCGGCCAGTGGTGACTTGCGGCAGATGACTAACAAGAGTAAAAACTCTTTTTTTTTTCTTTTTCTTTTTTAAATCAACAAGGGTAAAAACTCAACAGAGTAGCAGATTTGTCATTGCAAAATACGATAGGCAAAACCTGACGTGCGAATGGTCAGACAACCTTTGCGAAGCTATTCAGAGTGGAACACATGAATGTCAAGGAAGCCTTCAAACAGAAGCTTCTATTTATTGTGAAGAAGCTGGTGGTGTGCCCTATAAGGTAGGTAGAACCATAAAAAATTTGACTTTGTTCAATTGAATTGATTTTCCCTTCTTTCTTCTATTTGTTCAATTTTTAGCAAAGCAGCTATTAGCTGATGTGCTGATCATTTTCCTGCCTAAATTGAAGGCTACTGCATGCATCATTATGAACATGATAAAGCTCAAATTGAACGCTGCTGCATGCATCATTATCAACACTCTAAAGCTCCATGTACAATAGCCATTTTTTGTTCAATTTATCAGAGTTCTGTTCATGAGTGCGGATCTCAGGCTATTCTCTACAACAATCATTGAGGAATTATAGGCATTATATTTCCTTCCAATAGAAAAGAACTTACTTCCTCCGTCCACAAAAGAGTTTCCATCTAGGATTTAAAGTAACATGCTATAGACTGTTGACTGTAGGACCAAAGTTTTATTGTGACTATGAAATTAATAATAGCAAATGACAAATGATCATTGAAAGCTTGTTCTGGAGAGACCAAAGTTTAGTGCTTGGACATCACAATTGACACATAATACATATTACTAGTATATTACAACATCCTGATAATAACGATACATTTTCTGGAATTAATCAGATGCAGAAACGAGTGGACACAAGGGTTGCATTGCAACAGGAAAACACTGGAGGGCATCAACCATAACCATACTGAAGTGCGGCGACCATCGCTTTAATCGCTTCTTCAAATTCAGGAGGGGCAAATCATCAGCTCCAGTGGAGTGGACGGACAACTTCTTTTGGTGCAGGTCGCTTGGGGAAACCTGCGCAAGTTAACTCCTTGCCTTTTGTTTGTTCGCTGCGGATCTCCTTCATGACGTTGATCACACAACTGATGGTAAAACAGTCGTCTAATAGGTATTCTGATCTCTCCAGATCCTCCCTCTTGATAAAATAACCGTAGCCCCAGGACGGGCGTTTCGTTGAGGTGTTAATAGCGAATTCAATAACCCAGTTGTGGCCTCCAACACTTGAAGAGATGGAGTTTACATACTTGCCGGTCTCAAGCATCCCCTTGATTCGTGAGTACCCATCTATCTTGAGCACATGTGACCCGGTCACGGCTTCAGCGATGATGGAAGAGTAAGTGACACTGTTATCTTCTTCTTCTTCTGCCATTACTTGTGGAGTGGAGAGTCTGGAGATAGGGCGATGAAGGCAGAACTGACTAAGGTTTTGCAGGGCAAATATAGTGGTGGTTTGTGACTTTGTGGAAGCTGAATCAATATGACTGGGTCACACGAACAGTCACCTCTGGGATACGGAGGGTCGACGCCTGAATGAATCACCCTGACGGGTGATTGGGAACAGCGAGCACGCGGGATCCAGCAGCTGAATGTTCACGATGTGGCACGAACTACATAGTAGGAGTGTTATTATCGTTTACGCTTCATCGTTTTCAGATCATTGCTGGTATGAGTACATAGGAAAATGAACAGTCTAGAATTCCTTGACTTGCTACATTTTCTTGGATTCTCCCAATTCTTCGTAGGAAAATCTGTACTAGTATTACGCTGCTTCAAAGCATGTAAATTCATATCACGACTCCAATCTCAAGATTGGTCTTCAGACCACATAATGGTCAAAGATAAATGTTTAAAAATTTAAAAAGATGAATAGTCAAAAGTAAATATTTAAAAATTGAAAAAACACTTATTTTGGAACGGGGAGAGTATCTACTAGCCCATGCGTTGCTATGATTTTTTTAAATAACTATTCTCTCTGGTTTCATATTTTTGATGTTTTAAACATCTCTAAAATGCAACATTGATACGGGTAAAAATTAATCACTATGAGGTTACCCTCCAAACTTCTTTAGTGTATAAAATACTTATGTAATTTCATTTCTGTACCATATTTGTCCAACAAAATGATGTATGAAATAATTAAACTATTTGTGTTAACAATTTGAACAATAAAATATTTGGCACTTATTTCCTCAAGTTATATATTGATTTTTTTAGAAATCATTAAAGCATAATCAAGATATAACCAAATGAAATATACTGATATACTAGCAATTAAGGGCATTGTTGTCTTCTAACAGACAAAATAGGATTAATTTGGTCGATGCCATTACAATTTTTCAGAATTTGAAATATGCCATCATGTCTCATATGTCATCCACCTGTAGGGCTTCATCTATGCTCAAATAAGCTGAGTTACCAAACAAACAAGTACAGATTATAATCTAGATTATAAACTCTAAATTATAATCCTGATTATATGATCTAGAGATTATAATTCAGATTATATAATCTAGTGGAGAAAAAAAACAGAGCCTTATAAAAAAAAAACTGGTCATTTTCCTGTGAAATCTATCTGTAAAGACCTAGTGGCTTTGTGCTCAGTCTAGAATTGATTCCTGACTTTCATCTGCTCTGCCATATATAGCTCGAACAATCAGGTGTTCAATGAAACAAGGTACTAGAAAAATACTGTATTTCATCGGATGCTTAAGGACTAGTGCTGTACTCCTTATCACCTGATTTTGCCGTCCTGTTGTTAGCATGTAACTTAAGTAGTATGCTTAAGTAGCATGCATCATTATCAAAAATATATAGCTTCATGTACAATAGCTGTTTGTTGTTCAATTTATGCAAAGTTCTTTATTTGCACATGTTCTGTGCAGTGAGGCGTTATATTCCTTCAATAGGAAAGAAATTAATACCTCCAGCCACAAAAGAGGTTCTATCTCGGAGAACATGCTCTAGATACACGTCTGTAAGACCAAAGTTTTATTAGGACTATGAAATTAACTCTAAATAATAACATGATCATTGGAAGCTTGTTCTGGAGAGACCAATTCTAGTGCTTGGGGCATCACAACTGACACAAAGTATATGTTACAACCCTCCTGATAATAACGACACACTTTCTGGAATGAAGCAGACACAGAAACGAGTGGACACAAGGTTGCATTGTTCAACAGGAATACTGGAGGGCATCAACCATAACCATATTGAAGTGCGGCGACCATCGCTTCGATCGCTTCTTCTTCAAGTTCAGGAGGGACAAATCATACCATCAGCTCCAATGGAGAGGACGGGCAACTGCTTTTCATGCAGGTCTCTTGGAGGAAGCTGCGCAAGTCAACTCCTTGCCTTTTGTTTCTTCGCTGCGGATCTCCTTCATGACCGTGATCTTGCAACTGATGGTAAAATAGGCATCTATTAGGTACTCAAATTTCTCCAGATCCTCCCTCTTGATAAACTTACTGTAGCCAGTCCGAACCTATTGAGAAGGTTTGAATAGCGCTGGTGAAACTGTATAACGGCAGTTCATTGGTTCTTTTTATTGGAAAGTTTTTCTTAGGATGCGAGAGTATGGATAACCGCTCTCTCCTGCGTCTCTTGAAGGATCTCACTGCCGAGTTCCCCGCGGGCAAACTCCGGCCATCTCCCTCGTTCGGGACGAGGACGAGCTCTCCTTCCTCCGTTCCTTCGACGCTCCAAGCATGCAGTGGAGGTTCGTCTCGCAGGCGGGTCGTGCCGAGCGCGGATCGATCGCGTCAAGCTCTGTTCTCCCAGGGGAATCCGGCGATCGGAGAAGAGGATCCACGGTTTGATCCGGGGAAGAACATGGGGCGAAATTTGGATCTCTCCCACTCCCGCGCGAATCAAGTTGAGCTCGCGTGATTTGATCTGACGGACATGAGCCCCTCTGCCACTATTCCTGTGGGCTGCGCAACTCCTCGGGTCGAGGCTGCTCTTGGGCCGACTGAAACCCAAGCTGGGTTTGGAGACGCGGATAAGGGTGTCGTCAGAGGCACGGTGCGTTGGTGGCTCTGGATTCCTCACCGTAGCGCCGCCCCAGAGCTAGGGTTCTCGGCGAGGCGGTCGGAGATCCGCCTGCTCGGTGCTCGGGCGCGCCGCCTTCACCGCATCCACCCCCCTTTGCCGCTGCGGCAGTCGTTCGCGCAGGTGGCCGCCATGAATCGCGAGCGTCTTGGCAGGAAGCGCGGGCCGTCGGCGGATTGGATGGACCATGATGACCTTTTGGGACAAGAGGCGGAGTTTCGGAAGCGACGACATCACACCCTCGACGCTCAGGCTGTGGGTGGCCAAGGTAAACAGCCCTCACGCCCCTCTGGTCCGCGGTCGTTTGCGCAGGGAAGCCGCGAGATGATGCCGTTCCAGCATGGGGTTGGAGACCGTCGTGTGCCGCTCAACCACCTCCATTGCGTATTGGTACCCGAGGGGGGGGGTCGGCATAGAGGTGGGGCAGGACGTGGAGCACGACCTAATTCGAGCCATGGTGGCCTTGGACCTCAATTCCAGAGGCGCCTGGAGGGCACCTCTACCAGACCTTTCCAGGGGGGAAAGGGACCGAAGACCTCTGGGGCAAAGCACCAGAACAAGGAGCTTGTTCTAAGGAGCCTCGCTGTTTTCGTTGTCGCGATGTCGGGCACCACCAAATGGAATGTACTAAGGAACCGATTTGTTACAAGTGCAAACAATCGGGCCATATGACGTTCGAATGCGATGATGTGAATGGCCGCAACATTCGTAAGTTTGGTTTTGGGATCAAACAAGGCTTCTATGCTATGGAAACTCCGGAGGCGAAGACAGTTAGCAAGGAGCCGGCTGGCCGCATCTTAGTGCTTCAAGGAGAAGCTACTGCACTGAAACTTGATGAGGAACTAAAGAACTTGATCGATGGCAGTTGGGATTGGAAAGTGAGGGAACTTGATAGGACTGAATTTGCGGTGACCTTTCCGAATGCACAATCCTTAGAAACTTTCTCCAAAATGTCAGAATTTCTCACTGCAAAGTATAGCCTAAAGATCAAAGTTTCCAAAGCCTCTTATGAGTCCACTGCCATCTCTATGCTGCATTTGACTTGGATGAAGATATATGGTCTTCCTGCTATTGCAAGATCTGAGGTGGTGGTGAAAAAGGTTGCTGCCCTTGCAGCGGAACCTCTTGAAGTGGATGATATATTGCTGCTACGTGAGGGTCCGGTACGGGTGTAGGTTCGATGCCGGGACTCACTTCAGCTCCGTGGCAAAGTGGAACTTTTCTTCAATGGAATGGGATATGAAATTCGCTTTGTTGGAGAAGGGTATGTAGGCAAGTCAAGTGGCTTCAATGGTGGTCTATCTGGGGGGGGGGGGGGANNGGGGGGGGGGGTGATCATGGTAAAGATCACAGGAAAGGGGGAGAAGATGACAGCGGTGATGATTCGGAAGGTGGGGGCTTTGAAGATGATTACCTTAACTCAGATCTGGAGAGGTTACCTGAGGCCAATGAGGACAACATGATGGAGGAAGATGTTGTTCCTGTTGACCACATGGTTCAAAATACCCCTCATACGCTGGTACCTACTCTAGCCTTCTGCAACCCATCTGATGGGAATGTGATCCCCTGTGATGATGAGGTGGTGGTATTTTCTAACTCCACGGGGGAAGCTTTCCACCCTTCGGGTATGCCGGTACAGGATGTTGCTTCTAAGCTTGGGAGCATGGAGATCTCGGGTTCACCTGCTTCACATATGCCCGACCAGAGTGGAAGTAACCCTCACCTGCTAGAGAGATGCATGGGGAGGCAGGCTGCTCCCCTTCCTCAAAATGTAGGCAAACAGCCCACTGTTAAGGGGGGGGGGGGGTGCAACAAGGAGGTGGCCTTCCCCCTATGACAGTTCAGACTGAACATGGTTGGTCTGTGCCGAACGCTAAGAAAGTCTCTAAGCGTGTCAAAAAACCGGTCCCGGCCCCATTTCTGAGGAGTTCCAGGATTCCACATGATGGTGGCTCCATTCCAGACAAGGCAACTACCAGGACTAAGAAGAAGAATCTAGATGACTCAGGTACGTCATCATCCCTCAACCAATTTACCATTCTTAATGACACGCCTAAAGATACCATTCATGAAATTATCTCGGAACTAGACTTAGTAGTGGACAATCCTTCGACTCTGATTTCCACAATCAAAGCCGAAGAGGTGGTTCGGGCGAAAATAGCTGAGGCTCGGCATAAGGAAACTATAAGAAAACAAAATGAGATGCATAAGCACCAAGATTCTTCGGATGTATCTCTTATGGCCATGGAGGCTATTGATAACGAAGTTAGGGAGGAGCATCCTAACCCGGATGAGGAGCGAGCTGAAGATACGGTGGGGGATTTGCCAAGGAGGTGAATCACTCATAAGAAAAAGGTTCCAAATGAGGACTCTATTTTGGAATGTAAGGGGAGTAGGGCCCCCTTCACGGCGGAAACAGGTGGCTGATTATATCCTTAAAGAACATCTGGAGTGTGTAGGGCTTCAGGAGACCAAAACACAGGATTTTAGTGATTCAGAGCTTAAAGAGATTAGTGGGGGTTTGCCTTTTGTGTGGAAATGGCGACCTACAGATGGGAGTGCAGGGGGCATTCTCATGGGGTTTAAAGATGAAAACCGTGAGCTAGAAAATGTGAGTGTTGGTGACTTCCATGTATTGTTGAGCCTTAGACACATGCTCACTAACTTTAGGTGGCGTCATGGTACAGTTTATGGGCCCGCTAACCACACATTTTCAGAGTTGTTTCTTCAGGAGTGGCGCTTGGTTTGCGCCCAGACTCACCTACCAATCATGTTGGGTGGTGACTATAACCTGATCTGTTGCAGGGAAGATAAAAATAATGATAATATAGATTATGCGCTCATTGAAATGTTCAACACCTTTATTGGGGACTGTGTGTTGAAAGAAATAAAGCGTAGTGGAGCATGCTTTTCTTGGACCAACAAACAGGTCATACCGGTTATGGTTAACCTGGACCGTGTGTTGGTCTCGGTCCCTTGGGAACTCAGATTTCCCCTTGCGCAGGCTAGGTGCCTGACTCGAGTGGGTTCCGACCATTCTCCTATTCTTCTAGATGAGGGAGAATCCCTCCTGGCGAGACCTTGGTACTTTTTCTTCGAAAACCAATGGTTAATGGATCAGGACTTTAAAGAGAAGGTTCAAGAAATATGGGAAGAGCTGAGAGCTCAATATTCCCCAAATTGCTATTCTCTTAATAAGTGGCATGGGTGCCTCACTAAATGCAAGTAACTGATGAAGGGTCTTGATGCAAACAAAAAAGGGAGGGGCAAAAACGTCAAAAATCAGACCTTATTCATAAGCTAGAACAGTGGGACAAGCTAGCTGAGGAGAGAAACCTAACTCCTTCGGAATGGAGTGACAGATATAAGGTTGAGGGGGATCTAGATCTCCTTTTGTGCAAAGAGGCGGTTTATTGGCAGCAAAGGGGGAGTGTGAAATGGATCTTGGAAGGAGATAATAACACCCGTTTCTTCCAGCTGGTTGCTCATGGGAGGAGACGGCGTAATACCATCTTAGAGCTTCAGACGGAATATGGCCCCATTTCTTCCCAAAATGCACTCATGGAGTACATTACGAGCTTTTATAAGAATCTGTTTGGGTCCAGCGATAGCTATGGCATTCATCTTAGTCTTGATTTTTTGAGCCCCGAACAACAAATCTCCGACTCTATGAGTGAAGAACTAACTAGACCGTTCTCTTTGGAAGAGATTAAGACAGTTGTTTTTGGTATGAAATCGGAATCAGCCCCTGGCCCCAACGAATTTTTCTATGGCAGTTATACTATGATCGATTACCTTCTGGTGTGTAGTCCTAAAAGCACGGGGTGGGAAACATAGTGAGCGGTGTATCCTGTGTGGTATGCCGGAAACCTGTGACCACATCTTTTTCACTTGCCCCTTGGCTGTTTTCATTTGGTGTGTTCTTCGCGATACTTTTGAATGGGAAAGGTTCCCACTCTCAGTAAATGATTTTTGGGGCTGAGCAATATACTTATAAAGTATCCCCTTCCAAACCTGCTGGTTTCACTTTTTTCGCAGGATTATTTTGGGCGATGTGGTGCATTCGCAACAAGATGATGATCGAAAGGCGTTTCCCTGCTCCATCTGATGGTGTCTTTCATGGCCTCTCCTTTGTACAGAAATGGCTTGTGCTGATGAAGGACGTCGACAAGGAACATCTGAGAGACCTCCTGCAGAAAACGTCAGCGACAATGAAGAACTTGCCCCCCACGGCTTTTGTGTCTGATGTTGGAGAAATTTGACCCTGCGGTGCTGCCCTGTGAAGTCGTTGCGAAACTGGGCGTTGCTTATGTGTTCTCTGGTTATCAGACAGTGTGCGTGTGATGGCTTTTTGTTGCTAAGACCTATCAGTTGCGATGCTTTGTGCTTCCTGAGCGGCGTAGGCTGGTTCTGGTAATTTTTGCTTTAGACAATCTGGAGTATCAGTCCGTCAGGAGCTTTGCTTGGTTGATAGCTGCCATTTGCGCTGTGCTTTGTGCGTTGTAAACTGGTAACCCCAGTATGGATACTCTGTTTTGGCTTTCTATAAAAACCGGAGACTGTGTGTCCATTCCCAAAAAAAAAAAAAAAACTGTATAACGGCACTGGTGCTTTATCCTTGTCCAGTAGACCAAACTGGAATCTTGCCTTCACTTCCTTAACATCATCAGTAAAATCACGAACCAGATACTCTTTTGTTTTTAAATTGATGTAAAAATTTTAGTTGTGATTTAAATAACTCTAATAATTAATCAAATTATAACAAAATTTATAATTTTTATAAAATTTGTTTTGAATAAGACGAATTAGAAGTCAACAGTGACATTCATTTAAGAACAGAGGAGTATAAAATCAGCATATCCATTCACCAAATGGCACCAAACCATTTGGGTACAATCGAATAAACCAGTTGTGACCTCCCCACACTTGAAGAGATGAGTTTACAGACTTGCCACAAGTCCCAAGCAGCCCCTTGAGTCGCGAGTGCCCATCTATCTTGAGCACATGTGACCCGCTCACGGCTTCAGCGACAATGGAAGAGTAAGTGGTACTGTTCTCTTCTTCCTCTTCTGCCGTTGCGGAGACTGGAGAGAGGACGATGAAGGCAAAGATCACTACTGCTGAGACTTGGCAGGGCAGATATATATAGCGATGGTCTGTGACTCTGTGGGAAGCTGAATCGATTTAGGTCACACGAACAGTCGCCTCTGGGAATATGGAGGGTCGACCCTGACAGATGAGCAGGAACATCGAACATGTGAATCCAAATGCGAATGTTCACGATCGGGCACGGAGTAGTATCATTATTGTTTTCAGATCATTAGATGGTATAGAGGACATAGGAAAATGAACAGTCTAGCATTCACTTGCTGCATTTTCTTGTATTCTTCCAATTCTTCATATGAAAATCTGTACTATAATTTGCTTCAATTCAAAGCATGTCAATTCATCTCAGGACGATAATCTTCTGAAGTGTGTATAGCAGTGTAAATTTTTTGAAATTTATCAGCAAAATCTATACGCTCGTGTTATAACATTAAAAATCAATATGTGGTTGATTTATACTCCCATTTTAAATTATTGATATCGTTGATTTTTAACATCAACTTTGATTATTTGTTTTATTCAAATAATTTGTTTCAATGTGTAAAATTATTAGTGATGATTTAAATTTTACTAATGATAAATTTAATAATAACAAAATTTTACATATTTAAAATTTTTTTAATAAGATAAATAAGTTAAAGTTGATGTTAGAAATCAACGATATCATTATTTTAAGACCGAAGAGAGTAAATCATTCTAGCATAGCCGCGTTACTACATTGGATGAAAAGCGTCTTTACTACGGCTAGGTTCGCGTTGGTATTTGCCTGACAAATTGGAAAATCATGTGCAAGTTGCCTTAGATCCAGGACAAAATGATTACTCCCCTCCGTCTCAAAATTACGTCAATGCTTGATCATTCATCTTATTAAAAAAATTATAAAAAAATTATTTATATTATTGTGAAATATTTTATTATTAAAAATACTTTAGACATGATATATTTATTTTTATATATTTTATAAAATTTTTAAATAAAATAAATAGTTCTAAAAGTAAAAAACAACATTTGTTTTGGGATGGAGGAAGTAACTCAAATAATCAAATGAAATAAAATTACAATGATGTTTTTTAAAAAAGAGCAAATATGATTACCTCAAATGAGAAAGAAACTTACAAAAAATTCACTACCTGATCGGACAAATGCTGCCTATTTCATTTCTATCGAAGGAGGGTTTAAGGGGCGGTTGAAAATTTTAGTGAATCAGTAAACGTAAAAGAATGCAAAAGAATCAAATTTATTATATATAACCTTACGCTAATTTAATAAATATACTGATTTAGCGAATTAAGTATTGGGGTCCGAAATTTAGCGAGAAATGGGAATCTTTTAACTGCGATTACGCCAAACAAGAAAGAATACAAAAAGTAAAGGCGGAAGCGACACACGGAGTGGAACTCGTGGTCGAACTCTCGCTGCGTCAAATCCCGATCTCAACGCGCATCGCAAATTCGCAAAGCACAGTCAAGTCAGGCCCTTGGCCGCCGACGCCGGTCTCCCGAAGTCCGGAAAGAGTCGGCGGCGGCGGTGGCGGAGAGTTCGTTCGTCAAACGCGGGGCGAGGCCGCCGCCTTTGAGGAGGAGGGGAGAAGATGATACTCCCGGTCGCGAAGCTCGGCACGCTGTTGCTGAAGACGATGTCGAAGCCTATCGCGAGCAGGCTCAAGGCGGAGGCCAGCCGCCACCCGAAGTTCCGGCAGCTCATCATCAACCTCGCCCAGGTGCCCCTGCTGCTCCCTGCCTAGGATGCTTAGTAGGGGATTCGGCGGCCATGTAGGTTTTGGTGGTCTTGTGGGGGTCTGTGGTTGTCTGGTATAGTACATTGGCTTAGTAGCCGACGTCAAATCTTGCCTTACGGAAGTTTAAGTTTGCTTGCTTAATGCATCGGATCATTTCATTTCTTGAATTACTGGCTAGCGTATGGGCGATGCAATTTGTTTGCTTGGATCATGGTCTAATGATAAAGGACATGGTCCATCCAAAGTATGTTTGAGGTGAGCAAGATATTGTTGCACGAATTATACGTTCCTGAAATGAGATGCTCATCTGCATTTCAGTATGGTACAACATTCCCATCCTAGATTACAGTTTTGGAGTCTAGAACAACTATTTTCCCCCATCAGTATATGAGTAAATTTGAAGCTGAAGAACACACTTCTGTGGTTAGAGTCTCTTATTTGAGTGCAGTAATCGTGACATAGACGACAACATAAGATATTCTAGCTGTTCAGTTTGTGGTAAGTTCAGATGAAAAAGAGATGATTTTGAAGGATACACAATGGAAAACTTCCATTGTCTGGAATCTCGTGCTGAATTTTCCTACAGGGTTCCTTTGTATTGTGCATTTGTGTTATTTCATTAGATGATCAGGGTTCCACTAATTTGCTTCTTTGCTTCAACGGGTGACATTGAATTTTATTTTTGCACGTTGGATTATTTGCATGAGATTTCCAAAAATACTAGAGGTTCCGTGCTGCCCATCCTCTTCATGTTGTGGGAGCTCAGGATTGGGAGTGAATTCAGACCATTCGATGGTCACATTGAGTCAGTTGTTTTGGTTCTGTAGTGCCCTTATTTAGTTTAGTTGGCACAATCCTTGACCAAACAATCTCCTTGGATCATTGATGCCCAGACATTTGAGGAAACTAATACAGACATGGAAAGAATTTCCTGAGCCATTGTGCCTCACATTTATCTGGCTGATTTGCTTTAATTTTTTTAGTCACCTGGATAGTTTATGTGCATTAATCTTGTGAGCTCAACGTCTTATAAAGTAGCTAGTTAGTTTTATAATGTCAGTTTCCTTCGTAGCTGCTATTAATTCCTTCACTTTTGTAAATGACCTTTTTGGTCACACTTTTATTGTAGAAAAATCATCGCATCTCTACGAACATCCAGAGGAGAATTTATGGTCATTCAACTAAGGTTGAGGTTCGGCCATTGAATGAGGAGAAAGCTGTTCAAGCTGCTGTGGATCTTATTGGGGAGCTCTTTGTTTTCTCGGTATTCACTCCGTCTCAGACTAATTTTTAGATATGTTTTGTGAGACTGTGAATTTTTGTAGTCAGCCACAATATTTGTGAGTTATACTTGGAATCTTTTACAAAGAACACCCATTTGAACCAGATTCCAATATCTGTATTGTGTTTCCAGTGACATTTCATTTGCCAAGTTTTGTGGTTATATTGCAACACTATATAAAAAAGACTTTTAGTTCCAACAATTGTATATTCCAACACTCATATGCATATGTTAGGATAGTCATTGTTCAACTTTTTCATGATGATTCCCTTGATGTAATACAAACCTTTAATTTCTATGTTAACAAAGTCTCCATTATGTATTTTATTGGAACTAGAATGTGAAAAAAGTTCAAACCATCCTTGTGTTTTTGTGACTTCCTTGTTACTGCCGTTTTTGTTATATGGTGTGAATTTGTTTCTTATGTCTGTCATCCGCTTAACATAGGAACTTGTGTAGTAGGTTGCTGGGGCTGCTGTAATCTATGAGGTGCAAAGAAGTGCAAGGTCAGAGGCCAGGAAAGAGGAAGCTCGTAAACAGGAAATTGAGGTAACAGCTCAGTAGTTCCCAGATTTTGTGTCTTCTATTGTTTCAAAACCTCATATTTTCTAACAAAAAAATATTAAAGTGATATTTATTATTTTCCTAATTTCTGCTTCTACTTTGAGCCAATAATTTATATGTTTTCATGAAGATATTTTCTCTGTATTACAGGCACTGAGGCATAAAGAGGATCAGCTGGCTCAAGAGTTGTTGACTTTGAAGCAGAAGCTTAGTGAATTGGAGCGGCTTGCTGACTCCCGTGGTCTTACTGGAGTTTTCAGGAGCAGAAGTGTGCCAGATCAAAATCAAAGGAATGCCCCATGACCAGTTGAATTGGCAGAAACTAGGTTATCACTTCAAGAACAGAATTCTAACCCTGCCCTGTTATTTGAGGCACCCATCCTGTTCGAGATTTGAAACAGCAGAATTTCTCTTTCCGCATTTAAAATGTTTAAGATATACACCATGAGCTGATTCGTGGGCATGGAAGATTTTTGACAAAACCGTTTGTAGCCACTCATTGTCATTCATAAGCCATGTTGTGGAGGGGTTCTCCTGTATGCGCCGAGTCAGTCTATCGCTTATGTGTGGGTAGGAATGGAACCACCTAGCGAAATTTGAATTTGGTGCCTATTTCTTGTCAATATAAAAGCCACCTGGTGCTTCCTGGGTGTTCTGAGATGTTTACCCCTCGCGTGTATAGCTTCAATTATATTATGTTTTTTTGGTACCACGGGGAACGGGTAACTGATGTTCATGAGTTGAAGTGCATGAGTCTAGAGGAAGGACAAAATTTTCTCGTAAATCTGATGGAACTCCGCACGCAGATTTTCATACATACACCCTGCAACTGGCTCCCACTAATGTTTCTCTTCTGCATGGTGATGAGGGGGTTGTGTACTCGATTGTCGATTGCTTGCAAGATCACAACAGGAACACGTGTGCCTTAAAGAAAGGGAATATTGAACTGCACGCTGTAATTGAAGCGCGCAAGTTACGCGAGCCCAATCAATAATTTAGTTGTGCAATACACTGCCCCAATGCAAAACAACCATATGATTCTACCGCCCTGAATCAAATCGAATCCTTATAGATCATCTAAGAACCTGGAGCTGCCCTTTTGTCATTCAAAATACTCCCACGGCACACCAACAAAGATGCACTACATCATACTAATAAAGGGGTAGGGAACATATACAGTGGGATATGACTGCCAAATAAAGGCCAAAATATGAAGCCATCTGATTCTATGTAGGACATCGGATGTTAACTTTCTTCAGTCTTCAGTTTTCTAGTCAACGCTGCAGCAGTAAAGAGGGCTTCTTTCTCAAATGGTGATATCTGGGTTTTCCTGCAATACCATAATAGTCAAATCCATGGGACACTCAGATTAGCTTTTGGAACACTGGCTGCCATGAAATGCAGTGACTTTTTCACGGCATCAGTGGCATGGTATAACTCGTTTCAAAAAAAAAAAAAGGCATGGTATAACCGGTAGCCAAGCAACAATAAGACTGCTCACAGATTTAAAAGATGGTGGTTGACACATTGTACAATGTAAGAACTAAAGGTACTCACGGGTCGACTTTTTGGATATTTTGAAACGCAGATATTAAGTTGCAAGATATCTGTTGGAGAGTGGCTCCAATTTTTTCAGTTGCAGCAGCAGTATCACTTGAATCACCTTGAATATATAGACACACCTGAAATTGTGAATGGACTAAATCACCAACTGGATAGATCAAATATATAAGTGGACATAGTAATCGAAAAAAAGATATAAAAGACAATTCAGGAAACTTTAGTTTCATGTTTCCCAGTGTTTTATAGAAAAATAAATGAGGAACTTCCAGCCTCTTTGATGCCTAGGGGTGCACAGCCATTAGACTCGCAAACATCGAAACAGGTGCGTGCAAGGATTTGAAGCATTAGCGTGATAATATGCAACCAGAAAAATGAAACATAGAATTTTTCATGTATCTAACCTGGTAGGCATGTGCTAAGAGAAGCTGGGCTACTTCTGAACTCATCTTTTTGACAATAGCTTTTGTGCTTGTAGCTGTCAAAAAGAAACCTAGAATGCTTTCCAATTTCAAGTCCTGCTGTGAATTATCAGATCTTCGAGTACGGACTGCGGTCTGCAAAGAGGATAGAAACATGTGTGATTTCACGTGCTAGAAGAAAATATTTACTGGATGCTTCCAAGCATGAGGAATGGTTGAAGTTGAAATTCCACATGTTGATGCGACGTTGTAATAATGGAAGTTTGCACTCTTGTGTATGTATTAGTGCATGCTGTAAGTCTATCCAAATGAAGATAATTAATCAACAATTATTAGCAGAGCCATTGGATTGGAGCAGAGCTGACAGCTGGTACTATTCATTAAAAAATCACTCATTTTGAAGATGTACAGTCTTCATATCTTTCTTGGAGAAGGAAAAGAATTGAAATCGTTGCAGCGCAAAAAATGAATTGAAAGAGCCACTTAACAGATAAGATAATCAACTGGAGAATACTACTTGCACCATAACTTTTCATAACAAAAAAGAGTAAAAAAGTTAGAATGCTGAAAGCCTGAACATCAAATAGCAGCTCATATAAGGCTTGTGGACAAGCAATTCTTGAACCTGAAGTAATACTGCCTGCTATGTAAAGGCTTATGGACAAGGAAGGGAGTGGATGAAAGAGTGAATTTAGAATACCTTGCCACAATATTTCGAGAAGTACTGAATAATAATCTCCAATTTCCACTTCCACTCAACAAAGGCCTGTAAAAGTTAATCAATAAATTATTCATGTACTCTTAAGGGTGCAAACTCAAGCAACTACTAAATTACTAGAATACTACAATACAAAAAAGAAAAACGAGCCATGCAAGCAAATGCAAAGTTAACAGCATTGCTTCATGATTACTTTTCAGGCCAAGAGATGGAAATGAGCCGCACTTACCAAAAGAAATGGACATAAGTAACTGGTGTTGTAAGTCAGCTCATCCAAAATAATTTCCATGATAGGGTTTCTTGAAAATGAGAAATAGGGTGTCAGTGTGACTCAGTGATTAACATTTTACAGAAGCTCATATCAAAAAGAAAGAAACTAACCTGAACCCATCAGCTCTTGAAGTCAGCCCTAATGTGTCTCCTCCTTTCCTGATCAAGTCAAGATTCATAATCTATGTAGAGGTCAGAGGTCAGTACTTCAAATATGAGTATCACCAAAAAAATGTATATACTAACCATGACGAACAATTTCCGAAGAGACACAAGTGTTCTTTCCAATTCAAATGATAAGTTTAGAGAAGAATCTATGTCAGATGCTGATTTAACAGAAGCCTCTTCAAATGGTTTACAATCTTCAACTGCATCTTTAGCTTCATGGTGATATTGGTTTAGTAGAATGTACATGCAGTTCTTTACTAAAGATTTGAATACCAGCTTTCGACATCCCTGTTATTCATTATCGAAAGAAATTTCAGCACCTCATAAAATCACCAAGAATCATATATTAGTTCAATGTAACCCATATAGCAATAATATCGCCACGTAAAATCTCTTCCAGAAAAAAAAAAGTGAGATTAAAATGCAAAATGGTTCCAAATAAAATTAGTGCATTTTTATAGGCCATTGATATAAATCGTACCAGGAGCATATTTAACAGAGATTCCCTGAAAATCACCCAGTCTAATGATTCTGCAAGACAATTGGAAAGCTGATAAGACATTTTCCCCCGCTGTGTAACATATAAAGCCAGAATAAGTTCAACAGTATAAATCTTGAGTACTTTACCCTTGTATGCAATGTGACGAGGTAGAAAATCTGCTTCAAGTGCGTCGACAAGATATTGGAATGACAACATATTTTCAATAGCCTACATCACAGAATAGAACAAACTCAAATATCAAATCTTTTAACAAATTAATAAAAATAATGCATGTTGAGTTATATTTTAAGTTCAGTCGCGTGAAGAGATAATTGAACAGACAAATTTTGTACGATAGCTCAAAATACGAGCTTACCTTAAACTTAAAATGGTACTGGGACATGCAAGCTTTGTCGTATTTATAAATGAGAAGTTGAAGTAACTCAATATTAGGCACGGAAAGTAAAATCAAAGTTGTGGCATCACACCCCATCTTTTAATTGCTTTGATCAATCTAGCTGGCATCATCATATGAATTTGACAATCAAATCCTAATCCCAACTATCCAAAAATAAAATAAATTAAGCACGAACATGCATGGGAAGGGACCTGCAATTATCTTTTTGTACATTGACCCAATTAATTTATTAAATAGAGAAACAATGTGGTACTGAGTTATCAGGTTAGAGCAACTGCAACATAAGATAAAAAAAATAACAAGAGGTAACAATAAGGAAAAAAACATGCCAAAATTAAGAAGATAAAAAAAAATCTGCTGTTACCTTAATACGACTCTGAACATCGGTAGCATTAGTCAATTCAACCAAGTCCTCAATCAGCAATGAAAACCTCTTGCAATGAGCAAAGCAGAAAAGAAAACTTAAGGACACTAAGGGACAAATTCAGGCCAGGAAGAGGTTGAAAGAATCATCATGTATACTTTATCATCACAGGAAAAAAACTGAACTTGCAAAGATGAATTACAATATTGGCAAATAATATATAGAGTCAGCTTACTGAAGGATCAAATAGGTGATCTGAGCTCCTTGCATTTCCTCCAAATTCACCACAAACAGCATCATTGCCAAGGAGAAATGGCGACCAGGACTTTGTAGAGTGAAAAAATGTGTGTCAAATTTCAAAGCACAATAGAACACATAACATAACCTTTTCTAGGAAGTGTGTATTGAGTGTCAACGACAATATTCAATATGTTTGAGTGTTTGATGACTTATATCATCCTCTTACTTCTTTAACTACAACCAAAGCTTTATCTGAACCAGAACCTGCCAAATATGTTCTTGGGTATTGCTGCAAGCAACCATCAAAACCTGATGTGAGACATTTCATGGTAGGAGTTTTGCATAATATTACCAGAAAACCAGTAAATCTCCCTAAACCCATATGGAAAATGACAGGGTAGTAGATTAAATATGAGATGTAACAAAGAAAATGGCGAAATATTTTAATGATAGCAGGATGGCAATTGCATGTTTCAATTTACAAAGAAAAAGGGGGGTTATGCAACTCTTTACCTTGCCCAACTCCAATAAGAGATGAAAACTTGCCACAGCAAGCTCGAGGGAGCTGCTGCTTCGAAGAATCTGGAAAACAGCATTGCACATTCTCCTTGCAGAAGGACAAAAAAAATGCATGAAAGAATTCCATAGCATCGTAGATAAATTTGAGAAAGAAGGAACCCAATCTACTGTGGGCGCCGTACCACGAGGGAGCAGAGGGATTGTCGGCGGCGAGGCAGGTGGAGCGCACGGCTTCCAAGAAGGCGGCTTCTGCGGAGTTGGGTCAATGAGTTAGTAGTGGCTGGACCTAAGGTAACGCAGCGGTGGTGCCAAATAGACGGAAACTGAACTAGAGGGGAGAGGGAGACGAGGACAGGCCGTTACGGTCTTCGTGCAGGTCGCGGGAGTCCTTGATGCCGGAGGAATCGAGGATGGCCATCGCGTTCTCCTCGATGCCGCCATCGGCGGCGGCGGGCGGCGCGCAGGAGGCCGCCATTTTTTTGCTCGGGTTTGGGCGGGACGCCGATCGACCGACGGATCGGATCCAGTCCAAGCTACGATTGCAACTTAAGCGCGGTTTATATTAGGAGCAAATTGGATTCCTACTTATTACAATTTTTACAGATTGAGAATATGCCATTGCAATTTAGTAAACCAAATCACTGCCATTGCAATTTCTACCGAGTATGAAATATGCCTCTACGTATCCTCAAATATCCTTTGAACCTACTTATTTTCGTATTAACGGAAATAACCCTGCCTAGACGCTTCTTCAGTGTCTCTGGCCTTTATTTCTCTGCCGACTTATCCATTCCGATCAACACTAGTTGATTGTACATCCAAGGTTGAGTTCAGCGGTGACGACCTCCGTGCGGAAGGTCCATGGCGGCGATTTTCATGCCCAAACACTTTGCCGCGCTAGCCTGGCCGGCAATGTCCGTGCCCCCAAGCACTTTGCCGAGCTAGCCTGACCGGCGACATCCGTACCCAAGATCGAGTCCATCGGCAACGGCGCGTCCTGCAGCGCAGTGCGGAGCAGTACCTTAACGCGTCCTGCGGCGTGGTGCCATGCGTTGCGCCGGCTCGTGCTACAGCACCGCACTCAACCAGGAGCCCTGTCGTGGCGTTCAATTTGATAACTTTAGCACCAGGCTGTAGGTTGCATGATGACAGGCCAAGTGTTGCATCAGACGAAGAAGCAAAAGAGTTGTATGTGCAAGTATTTCGTTGTGTCCAACTGGTGCAGCTATGTGAATTGAATGAAGGAATTGTGTGTGTGTGCAAGTAGTATGCATTCTTTTAAGTACTTTGCCAGTGAACGAAAGGGAATTGTCAACATCATCAGTTGAGACAGCATGAAAAGACCAACAAGTTAATTGAACTGCAGTAACATACTTCAACTTTAATTTCACAACCATCAAGCTGATATAATTCAAATTCACAAAATACATTCCAGTAGGTTCACAGACTACATTCCGGCAAGTTGCAGGTTCTCAGATTTCATTCTAGCAGGTTCACAATATATTACATTCCACCAGGTTTAAAAAATATTTTGCGCGTGATGCATTACAAGCACTAAACGGCGAGCCAATCCATAAGCTTCCTGACTACATTCCAGCAGTTACAGGTTCCCAAATTTCATTCTAGCAGGTTCACAAAATATTACATTCCTCTAAGTTCACAAAATACTTTGGCGTGATGCATTACAAGCACTAAACAGCGAGCCAATCCATATACTTCATGACTACATTCCAGCAGTTGCAGGTTCCCAGATTTCATTCTAGCAGGTTCACAAAATATTACACTCCACCAGGTTCACAAAATACTTTGGCGTGATGCATTACAAGCACTAAACAGCGAGCTAATCCATAAGCTTCCTGACTACTCTCTTAGGAGGAGCACTTGCTGCAGCTCGAGCCTTCTTCTTTTTAGGCGTCTTCTTTTTCTTTGGAGTCTTCTTCTTTTTTTTAGGGTCCGCTTCTTCTTGTTCTGGTTATCACTTTCTTCATCTCGTTTTTTTCTGAACAAACAGGTTTGGAGATTACTTTGCATGTGATTGTACAGATTAAGTGCAACAAAGTACAAAAAAAATATGGTTACCTCTTCCGAGGGGTTGTTTGCATCTCCTTCTCCTCCTCTTCCTCCTCATCATCATCATCCTCATCCTTAGAAGATTGTTCTGCCAACTTGCATGTTTTCTGAAAATGGCCAAAACCTCCACATCTTCGACATTTCACCATCTTTCTTCCGGGTTCAAGAGCTCCCTTGATTCTCTGAACTCTAAGCCTTCTTGGTCCTCTTCTCTGTTTAGGTGAAAAAACTGTGAAGCCAAGATCAACAACAGGCCATTGTGACCTATCTGTCATTGTAGGAACCAAGCCAGCATATGCTAATCTAAATTTCTGCACCGAATAATATTCATGCACATAATCTTCAATTTTTATACCTCTGTTAGCACAAATCCACCCCAAGGCATGGTTACATGGCTTTCCTGTCACCTGCCACCTGCCACTTTCTACATGAACATTTCTGATTCACCATGTCAATTGTGTGCCTCCTGGTAACATTATCTGAATCAACTAATGTGATTTCTGCAAAATCATCATCACACCTTACAACCTTAACAATTCTGAGGTTGTTGCTGGCTTTATGTAGATCTGACATCACTTTTGGTAGGATACCATCTTGCAGTTCTCTTCCAATTTTCCTTCTTAGAGCCATTTTCTCCATTATCATCTCCCTTAGCCCATCTACGAGCTCATGTAGAAGAAGTGATTTCAATCCCTTAATTTGTGAGTTGAAACTCTCAGAGACGTTGTTGGTCAAATAATCACACTCAAACAATCACACTTGCTCTCTTCCGAGAATCCACACATGTACCAAAGCCTATTATGATTAGTGTCAAGCCACTGGATAGCTTCTGGGCTTGTCCTATAAATCTGTTGCATATGCCATGTAAACTGGTCTTCTGTGTAGCTCCTTGCTGCTGGATACAGATGTTCAGTGAAGATAGGTCCGCGATACTTCTTTATGAAATTACCATAGAGGTGCCTCATGCACTCCCTATGCTCACATTCAGGAAATAAAATATCAATAACATTTTTCAACCCCTTACAAGCATCGGACGAGATAACAAAACCAGTAGGATGACCAATAACTCCACTTAGCAGATTCATAAACCAAGTTTAATTGTCCTCATTTTCGGAATCAAACATAGCATACGCAACATAAAACAACCAATTTTGACCATCGACAGCAGTGACTGCTGCTAGCTGTCCAGTGTATTTGCCAGTTAGAACAGTTGAATCTACTCCAATGTAAGGCCTACAACCTTGTAAAAATCCATCGACACATGGCTTTAAAGCAACAAAAATTATCTTGAAACACATCTTTTTGCCTCTTTTCTGTAAATCAATCTCAATTGTTGACCCAGGTGACTTCCTCTCAATCTCGGCCGCCCAATTAAATAACAGTTGGAAGCTTTCATCATACTTGCCATGCATTTGATCCAATGCTAGCTTCATACCTGACCAAGCCTTGGAGTACTTTAGTTTAATCTGAAAATCACTTTTCAGCTTCTCTTTGACATCTAGTGGACCCTTCTGTGGATTATTCTTAATCCAATCCCCAATCCTATCAGCCACCCATCCTTGTGTAGCCATTTTCCCTTCTTGAAACTTGGTTGTTGGACACTCATGATCAAAAGGAAGAACCTTTATCTGCATATATATATACACTAAAACTTTCATATCACAAGTAAAAGTGATATATAACAAATGTTGAATGAGCTAGGAAATGAAAAAAAAGAAGAATGAGCAACACACCTGAATTGTTTTGTTATCGTGGAGCCTAGAAGCATGGATCCTCCATGGACACCCATCATGTGCACAAAGAGCAATGAATCTTTTTTTATTTGTCTTCAAACCAGTAAATTCAAAACCTCTCTTAACTGCATAATGCCTAATAGCTTTTCTAAAAGTTATTATATCAGGGAATAATGCACCCTTCTTAATTACTGGGCTGTCAGGATCATGCAACACATGAAACTCCTGAGGGTCTGCATCGGTGACCTCAGGCTCAACAGATTTAGTTAACTGACTAATTCGTGCACTGTCACCAACAACCCCATGTTGTCGCTGAGCAACAGGAGGAGGAGGGGGAGGAACATAGATATGCTCATCATTCACACCAACATACTCCTCATCCTTATCAAACACATCAGGCTCAAGGTCATCTGCATCCTTGTTTGCAGGTCCTTCAGAATCTGCTTGTTTACATACAGAATCTGTAGAATGTGTCACTTTAGATACAGATGTTGTCTGACCTTTAATGGCTGGTTGTGAGGTCTCAATTGGTTTAGGTGGCAGAGGACACACAAGCTCTAAAGAAGGCTGATTTTGTTCAATTTTCACATTGTCGAACACTGTAACAGTTAGGTACAAATAATTTTCTAGTTTGTACATCTCGAACACTGAAACCAACTGACTATCCTCTGTTAGCCTCACATCTTTATCTAATCCTTTATCGAAAAACCACACTGTTGTAGACTGATTTTCTCCCCATGTAATTTCATTACTCAAAGTTTTCATAAGAAAATCTAGTGAAAAACTCCCTGAGTCAACAACCAAATTTCGTTTGAGGCCTTTTGTGTATGTTCGCTTACCATTCAAGTCTACTGTCATGTAATCATGGACCTTTACAGCTATTTTAAACCAATCCCTACACACCAGGCAAGACAACAAGTCAAATTTAAATAAAAATTAAATAAGAAAGGAAGGTAATCTACCCTATTGTCTTGCACACATCACCAAGTACTTGGAGTGGGGATGTGTTACTTACAGTTTTGGAGATCCAGGAACCCTCTGTCCCTCGATCTCTATTTTTTCTGCTGCTCCATCTCATTCCGCTGCTCCATCTTAGTTCAGTAGATGCACACGATGGCTTCCATTGATGTCGGGTTTAGGTTTGTTGGGGAGCGAATGCAAGAAATGCCTTCAAATCCCTGCGCCGCCGCCTCTTTCCTCTAGGTTTCCTGGGGAGCGAAGCCAAGAATGGTTCTCGTTTGATTGCCAGGTTTCATTGGGTTACGAGGTGTCCAGTCAAGGTCATTTTAGACGATACATAAATTAAAGAACATGCAAGTGGGTTTAAAGGGCACCTGATGATATGTAGTGGTATAATTCAAACTCGAGAGAAATTATAATGGTAGTGACTTGATTAACTAAATTGCAATGACATATTTTTAATCTGTAAAAATTGTAATGGCAGGAATCCAATTTGCCCTTATATTAGCGAACGCGCTTAATATTAACGTACCCGATGTCACGTGTTGCGCTGCGCCTCTTCGGGGAGAAAGCACTCGCCTCCCCTGTTCCGCGTCCCAAACCCTAACCCCACCAAATCCGCTGCTCTCCTTCGCCCTGCTACCATGGCCAAAGACAAAGCCGACGCCGACGCCGCCGAGGTGGAGCGGCTCTACGAGCTCGGCGAGCGCCTCTCCTCCTCCAAGAACAAGTCCGAGGTGCCTCCCTCTGCACCATTCCTCTTCATTCCGTCCCATCGCATCGCTAGGGTTTTTGAGTGACGCTGGTGTTTCCCCCGGTCTCGGGGTTGCCTGCCTTCGCAGAACGCGGCGGACTACGAGGCAATCATCGCGTCAGTGAAGGGGCAAAGCGTGAAGGCCAAGCAGCTGGCGGCGCAGCTCATCCCCAGGTTCTTCGGGAGCTTCCCCGCCCTCTCCACGCGCGCCATGGAGGCCATGTTCGACCTCATCGAAATGGAGGAGCTCCCGGTCCGTTCCGTGCTCTTGGCATCAATTTGTTCAAATTACGCTACCTTTACAGATGCTTTGTCAAGCTTGTTATTTGGTTTCTGGAGGCACTGGTTCAGAGTGAGCTCGCTCGAGAGACTAGCACTATTGCAGCTAACGTGTTAAGCTTATCTGCTCTCTGCTGTTCTGAGTGAACTGGCAGGAAAATTGAAAATTGAATTCCGTGCTAAATCCTAGCTTTGAATATCAGGTGTTTAGACTTGTCCAAACTCTGGTAGAATCTAAATTGTTTTGCACCCTGCATTTATTCTGTCATATGCTTGGTGTTTTCTTCACTGCATTTAGTTCTATTCCTATGAGATGCATTTAGTATGATATGATATTTGTCTACCAGGAAAATCCCTTTTGAGGTTTACTGGATACCAAAAAAGGGCAGTATATATTTTCATGCTTTTCTATGATGTTACACTAAGATTTAGTTGTGTTGAGAAGATTTGGTGTAGCATTTCTTAGAAAATGTAAAAAAAAAATGATTCACATATCTAACATTTATTATTTGCGCCTACAGATCAGAGTACAAGCTCTTCGAGGTTTTCCACTCCTCGGCAAAGATGCAAAATTTGTTACAAAAATTACAGATGTTCTAGTACAGCTCCTTACATGTGGTATGGCATTTTTCATATGTTTACTTATCTTCCATGAAGTTGGTATATGCGTCTGAATTTCGCTTGTGTTTCAGAGGAAAATGTGGAGAGGGATGCTGTTCATAAAGCACTCATGTCCCTTGTTCGACAAGATGTTAAAAGTACGCTTCCAATGCCCACTGTGGCGTTTTAATATTTTGGAAATTACCCAGTCAATATGCTCTCTGCTTGAACTACTATCTTAAATTTATGTGGGGTTGTGGACTTTATTTTGATTAGATCATTGGGGTAACCTGATAAATCACGAAGTTGAAGAAATTAAGGAGATATAATACTGATGTAGTGATGTACTCCCTCCGTCCCGTTTTATAAGTCGTTTTGGAGCTGGGCACGGGAATTAAGAAAAGTGAAAAAGATGGAATGTTCTATAGAGAGAGAGAGAGAGAGAGAGAGAGGAAACGTATTGGGAAGAGAAAAAGGTGTCTCGGGAAGTGTGAATGACTTATAATTTGGGAAAACTTGAGGAGCCCAGAATTACATATAATTTGGGACGGAGGGAGTATATATTTGTCCATATTCTTGATTTATTTTTATGGCATATTTTTGAAACATGTACCTCTGCTACACATGATGGAATCACATCACATCCATTTTCTGTATTTATAGTTCAGATGTTCTCTTGCTCTATAACTACTATTTGAATTTATGGCGCCTTGGATTGTTTATGCGCGCGCATTCTATTTACTGGCACTTGTTTTCTGATGCGATATAATGACATCTTTTCATGTAAACTGCATACTTTTTCTATTTTATTATTTTCTACAGTCACCGTAGAGGGCAACCTAGCAATTGCTGTTTGCTGACTATAATCTCAACCTGTGCCTTGCTTGTAGCAAATATGCCACAGGCTCAGTGATATGCATTGTTTATTTTCATAATTTTGTGCCTTGTGCTGTCCAGATTCGTTGCATTCTTTATTTAAGCATGTGGAGTCAGGATCAGAGTTTCGAGAAAAGGTTATATGTTTTCTTAGGGACAAGGTAATTATTTGTATACATGTAATATATGTATTGCATGTTTTGTAGGCAAACATGTTAGAGCAAGAATTACTTTGTTTTGCGCAGGTGTTCCCTGTTAAAGCAGAGCTGTTGAAACCTCAAGCGGAAATGGAGAGATATGTAACTGATTTGATAAAGAAAGTACGTTAATATTCTTCACTTTTTTGGCCATCTGATGGGTTTACATCTTTTAGTTTCTGAGTAGTACTTTTATGTGATATGCATTAACAACGAGATGCTATTGTTTAGAGTATACTAGATGTAACTGGGTCAGAATTTAAACTATTTATGGATTTCCTGCGAAGTTTGAGCATATTTGGGGATTCTGCTCCTCGAGAGTCCTTTCAAGAATTAATTGAAGTCATTGAAGCACAGGCTGATCTCGATGCACAATTCAATGTAAGTTTATGCTAATCTTTCTCCTGTGAAAGTATATGTGAATGTATGAAAGAATGGTTCATCTTCTGAAATTGGACGTTTGGCTTGGTGCCTACTCAAGCATAGAAGGCTTGCCTTGGCTCCTAGACCTAACCATTTGTTGATATGTTTCAGGCTTTGAGATAGCAAACTTAGTTAACACCTGTTCATCAGATTTGTCTAACATTGAAAAAGCATCTTAAACATAAATTTAGATCACGCGAACCTTTGAACTATTGATCAGTGATACTATTTTTCTGAAATAATGCGAAACCTATGGTATCCAATGCAGCATTAAGAAAAATATTATAAGACCTCATAAAGATGATAATAAGAGCCTTAGTTGCGGCGCTGAATGTGTCAAGTGCACGCCATACAGTAACCAACAAAAGAAAATATTAAAACTTGCATGCTAGATAGTTATTGGTGTTTGTTCTTTATTTGAGATAAATCGTGTTTTTTTCTACCATTCTTATTTGTTCTTTCAGGTTTCTGATATTGACCACATTGAGAGATTGATTTCATGCATGTATATGGCTGGACCGATCTTCATGGTATTACTAAATTTAGTAAAAATCTAAGTTGTGGTGTTCTTGGTGAATATCATTTCATCACTTGAATTGCTGATCTGCAGAAAGGTGCATCATGCAGCAAGTTCCTCAATTATTTCGTTAAGCAAATTGTTCCAGTTTTCGACAAGGTAAATGTCTTCACTTGTATTTCATTCTCTTTTAACTAAAAATGTGGATTTGTTATGATACATTCTGGTTCATTAAGGTTTGGTTGTTTCTGCTATCATGACTATCTATGTCCTGCATGAATTGGAAGCGCTTTTCAGTTCAGAACATTTGAACATCAAGTTTTTCTTTTGCCTTTGCATACTTCAGCTTCCTGAAGAAAAGAAATTGGATTTGCTCAAGACTATTGCTTCAAGTTCGCCATATGCTACAGCGCAAGATTCACGTCAGCTTCTTCCGTCCGTGGTTCAGTTGCTCAAGGTCAGTACAAATGAGGATTAAACTATTTCCTTTCGTCACATAAAGTTTGTGTTTGATGTTATTTCGGTACATTTTTAAGCATCATGTTTACTCTGTCTCAGAAATACATGCCTGGCAAAAAGGTGGAAGATATCAACCATAATTATATTGAGTCTTTGCTGTATGCTTTTCACCATTTGGCCTACAAGGTTAGATAACTGAAATATTGGTAATCTGTTGTGAAATACATTTCTCGTGCATGCACTTCCCTTTTGCTGACCAGATTTGTAATACAGACTCCCAACACAACTAACAGTCTCTGTGGCTATAAGATTGTTACTGGGCAGCCATCAGATAGGCTTGGAGAGGATTTCTCAGAGCATTACAAGGATTTTACAGAGAGGTGACACACAGTTTTCCATTTCGCACATATTTCCTTTTATTTCAGTTGTCTAAATCGTGGCCATTCATTTTAACGTTAACTGAACGAGCAAGTCTAGTTATTAGTTCCAAGCTTCCAATTACTTCATGTTAAGCTTTCTTATATAATCCAGCTATCATTTGTTAATATCAACTTAATTGATCATTTCAGCTTCATCCATGATTGACAGCAGTACGTAGTTTTCTGCTATTAAAATTTGAACCTTTAAACACTTCTTAATAAGAGGGAACTCCCCAGATGGGATGCCTTACTATGGTTTGGTCTTTTGTATCAACTCCTCTATATAAATGCAACTTTGAGGGCCTGTTGGTCTATGAGGAGACCCTAGAATACATGAACATCACCTTGTACCTACTTATACTAACAAGACAAGCATTTGAGCTTGAGATTCTAATTATGGGTTTAGATCCAACAAGTGTCACCTACTGCTTGTAGTCAAGGGAGCCAACTATCTATCATTATAATGTTAAGGCTGATCACATGAATGAAAGAAAGGAGAGAGGGCATTTTTATTCCTGATATAATTTTATGGTTAGAGATCTGAGAATAAATATGAAACTGTTATCATGATTATCACAATCTTGCTTACATTTCCTTTGCTAGTGCATTGGATGAAGCATGCAAAAAATACATTTACACCAGATTTATTCATGAGCTGATATGCAACCATTTTTTTAAATTAAGGTTTTTTGTATTGAGGATTTTGGGTGCCCCTTCCAAATCATATCATTTTCTAGATTCTTATTGCTAGAGATTTTTCAGGTTAACTGGAACGGAAGAGACAGTTCGAGCTGCCTCAAAGAAACTAACTCAGAGAATGGCAGATTTCAACAAGGTGATATCTTCAGCAAAGACTGAAGAGGAGAAGACTAAAATTGTAAGTTTTTGTCATGTAGAATCAACGGTAGCTTGGGTGACCAATTTTCTTTACAAGGCCATCTGCGCTGTACATTATTGTGGCCATGTTGGTATTATGTAGTAACTCTTCGTGCCAATTGATTGTGATTGGATGCTTTTTCAGAAAGCTGATCAGCAGAAGTCTTCGATGACAATGCGGGCATATAACAACATATTGACAATGTCACAGGTATGGTCTGTCTTATGTGGGTAAAATTATGTTTCAATATCTAATCCTGTTCAAATAGTTCAGCACTTTGTGCAAGTCTATTTTTGCTATTTAATATTCCTGTTGCTGACTTGTCAGACCGAATGGTATTGAGCTTTAATTGCATAACTAAATTGCAGTGTAGCAAATTGAGCCAGTAAGAAATAATATTACAAGTTAAAATTTTGGTAATGTGACTAAACCTGTAGAAAGCATGTTTGTCAGTTGAGGATGTTAGCCAGGATTATACCTTTTAGTGAGATAACTGCCTTTCTGACAGGTAGATTGGTACTTCTGCAGCTTAAGGCATATAAGCAGCCCCTAGTGAACATAGATTGCTGGGTCGAGTGCACAATAATAGCCTGAGTGCCTGACCCAAGTGCATGTAAGTATTTGAAGCTAGGCGCCAACACTTCACAAGACTGGTAGTGATAATTCCTATGGTAGCTATTATATATACCTTATTTGTAGGTAATTAAATCTACCTAAACCTTAGTATGAAATTATGCAAGTCTTGCTTATAGGGTCCACCAGGGATCACCCCATGATTTCCTGTGGGATGAGTGCTCTTCTTTAAACTTATAATGTAATGTTTGATTGAGGTGATGATGTATCAAACATCACATTCCTCGAGAAAACAAGTGGGTTAGATTCTGAGCTAGGATCGGTTGATCCATGATAATCACATCTGTCAGACCAAATGCTCTATTGTTTAATGCCTTAACTGTATTCTTTCGATGCACATTGCTGTAGCCTTATATGATGTATTGTGTCTGTTGGAGGAAACTAATCTGATATATCATGTTACATTGTATAAATTTTGGCCGTACAAAATCCTTTCAGCCACTGCATGGGAAGTCCCCTTCATTCGTTGGCGACAAGAAAATCACTCTTTCATGGATGGAGCAGCCGAAAAAACCAGTAGCTGCGACAGCAGGGTTAGATACTAACTATTCAGTATTTCTGCATTTACCAAAAATTCATTGCATTTCTTACTCATTTCTGCTTTGTGGATCATTTAGACTGAAGAGGCCCCAGCCTGCTACTAACGGAAATGGCCCTGCAAAGAAGGGGCGAGGAGGAATGCAGAATCAACTCGTAAACAGAGCTTTTGAAGGATTGTCTCGCAGTGGTGCTAGAGGCAGTGGAAGAGGGGGGCGGAGCAGGGGAGGCCGAGGAAGAGGATGGGGCTACCGTTAAGATCAGCTAGGATGTTATCCAACTTGATGTTGTAGGGATCAGCCTTGTGCTTCCTTTTGAGAGTACGGCAGGAGTTACTCTTGTATAATTTGGAATTGGCTCATCTGTATCCAGCAAGGGTTGAAATGTAGTATTATCCTTCAAGGCTATCGGCTGCTCAATGCTTACAGGAAGCTTATACAAAGCATGGTTGAGAATGTGCACGATCTCGGAGCTTAGCTGATTGTTTGTTAGTTTACTAATTTTAATCTAAATTGGCTGGTTGACAACTGAACAGTTAGACTTTTGTTGTTAGATTATGTTTATTCAAGTTTTGTCATACATTGTGTGTTCTATTGCATTATATCAGTGCAGTTCATATACCTGGAACGCATATTCTAATGGAATTCAGCAGGTTCGAGGCTAGCTGTGAGCGGGTAGCTTTGTAGGCATGCCTGGGATACTTTTTGAATAATTATGTTTTTTCATTTCATGTTTTGTTAACGATAGGAAACCTAAAACGTTGTCCACGGGAGTATGGATTCACACACAACCGCTTTCGCCTGATAGAGGAGCTCGCCAACACGGCCTCGGCTCGTCCCTGCCGCTGGCGAACGGGAAGGAACAGGCCGTGCGCCGGTTCGTTGGAGGTGACGTTCGTGCTGGCACAGAGCATGACGGGAAGCTGAAGGCCCAAGTTCACTAATCACTATAACTACATGGGATATTTACAGAGGAGTCCACCACTTAAAACACAACAAAAACCTATGGGACACAAGTGAGCCTTTGACAAGAGAGGAGCTTCTGAAGACCCGACCTCTATGTTGGTTGTCAGAAACTATCTTGGAGTTACTTCCTCCAGGATACACCCTACACAGGCTTAGGCCCCTCTGGAACGCAGGGAGCAAGTCTGTAACAGCAAACTGTTAACTGCCGGTCATGTTTTCGCTGAAACTTCGCCGTTGCAATCAGCTACAGACTCCGGCACCTCTCCTGCATCGCCGCTTGATATCGGAGAACCTTCCACGGCATCGATTTTCGTCGCGGACGGGTCATCACCTTCCTCGCCGTCCTTTCGGCGTTCTTCTTTGCCCTTGTCGACGCTCTTCAGGTTATGCGCGGTCTTCCCTGCGTGTTTCACAGCATGCACCGCCTTCTTCCCCAACTGCCGTTTGGTCGGGCTGTCCAGCTCCTCTCTCTCCGGGCTCGAGCTTTGATCACCCGCTCCCTTCTTCGTCTGGCTGTTCCCGGGATCCTGATCGACCACGTACGTCACCGAAACCCTGCTTTCTCCAACGGGCCGGATGTTCGGGCGCGGCGTCGTAACGCATGCAGGAGCTTCGTCGTCATCGCCTTCGTTCTCTTTCTTCGAGCTCCGGTTCAGCACGGCTCCGGCCAGTTTCCCCAAACCCTTTTTGACCTTGCGGAGGTGGCGATGGCGCGGTTTATCAGTGCCGGGTTCCTCGGTGCTGGATTCGCTTCTCTGAGACCCTGACGCCGATGACCTCGGGCTGTCGCTGCTAGCGTCGTTCTCCCGGTGGATCTTGGAGTCCTGGCGCCGAGGACGTCCTTTCCGAGACTCCCATGTCCCGGTGACGTCGCTGCCTGGTCGATGCACCCAAACTTCAGCCTTCTCCAATCCTTCGATATCAACTGGCTCGTATTCGTCGGTCATGTTCCGAAATTCTTCGGATGGTTCACTTGCAGTATTGGGCTTGGATGAAGGAGTGGACCTTGGTGTGCTTGCTTTACCCGCCTTGGGTGTTCCACATTGCTCCGCTTCGTCATTAGGAACCTGCAAGAACGATGCATATCATACCAGTAGTTCTCACTCAAATCTAAATCATGAAAAAAAAAAGTCGAATGCCAATCAGTCAATGGGAGCTTCTTGACTACCAGGAGATAGCAAAAATAGATCCATATATTACCTTTTCATTTTCATCTTCAAGTACAGTTACAGCAATGTGAATCCTCCCTGTCCTTATATTCTTTAGTGCCATCCATATATCATGCCTCTGTCCACCTCTCAGTTTATTGATGCTTATGGAACAATCACTACGAAATGAGCAAGAAATAAGTTTCAACTGCACTTCAAATAGCTGAAACGATTGGATTGGAATGATTAGCGCTTGAGAAATGTGCGACTCGAGGATTTCTGACATTTCACAATTAGTATGAAGTAAAGGCATCAGTATTTGAGAGACAAAAAGAAATAAACAAAATACTGAGTAAGAGACCTACCCAAGTGAATCATCAAAGATGGGATCCTTGTCTCGGACTTGAAGAGAGAGAAGATTGACTGCTTCCCATGAAGTTATTGGTATTTTAAACTCCTCCAGCCATTTCGGGTTGAGAGTCTTCTCATGGATCTTTGTCTGAAAACGGTAGGGTCCAAGATGGCCTTTCACGTATGGGTCAGCTAGTCCTGCATATAGATCCAACAATAAGCATTTTCCTGAACACTATTCAAGTGAAAAGTCCTCCATAATGATTCAATATTGATTCAGATTCCTTAAAACTTGTCTGAATATAGAGAACATACCATTTGGATCCGATGGCTTCATCTCCACACCTTCCAAGATCTCTATCCTTGCATGTGCAATAAGTGCCTTCTCATCAATACTAAACCAATTATCTGGTATATCCATTTGAACAAGAAGTTAGAATAATCAGATACACAAGAGCAAAACTTGTCAGAAGACTGTTAGTATTTGCAGCTGTGCAAAAAAAAATAATTCATTATCCAGTTGAATCTAATACTATACTACAGATATGAAAATTATAGTAAAATGACTAAACTAAGGGCAGACTATCTGATAATTTAGTGGAAACACAACTACAGGCGAAGTTAAAACAAGATTTGCTGCACGTATACGGAAATTACCTGCTGACTCAGCGGCAAACTTTTCCAAATCAATGACCAGCATGTTAGGCTGCAAAAAAAATATTCAAGAAACTATTGAGTATTAAGCTATAAGAATATTTTTTGAGAAAATGTAACCTAATTCCCTAATGGAATGCCAACACCATGCAAGACACAAATCCATGGCAGGAGCTCAATACAAAATTGAAGTGAGACTATTCCCTTTATTATTTCACAGCCGGCTAAAAAATGAAGATAGAAGTATATCCGATTCTGATCTAAAACCAATGACTACCCTTGACGCATCAAAATAGAAATTTCATAACAGAGAATATGCTTGTTTCCAGGATGCATTACATCACAGATCTAACCTCAACAAGGGTCTGTCCGAAGGCAACATCCAACATTCTATCCTGAAAAAATTAAGAAAAAAATGAGCGGCCAAAATTAATTTACGCATGTAGTGGAAAGGATGCTAAAACAGGCAGACTTACAAGCCATCCTGAAATTCCTGGAAGTTCAGTCACATCAAGCCCGTGGCTGAATAAAGGTTTCACTGTCATTTGGAAGTAGGGAGGCTCAACAAAGCAAACTCTTACACGCCCAATGAACGGCCACTGTTCAAGAAATCTCACACCTACCAGGACCTGCACATAAGCACTGAACATATTTATTAAACACAACAAAACATAACATTCCCTAAAAATATTATGATTATTGTGGCATACTAGCATTTTTTCACATATGCTATCTCATTATCAGAAAAGCAAACATAAATGATTTATTTTGGCACACTAGCCTTCCATTTTCTTCTGCCGGGACTCGAATTCCCTTGTCCGTGCATCATTTTCTTTTATAACTATCTGCAACTCCTATCCATTCCGATGCTCAATGATAATGCACATCCACTAGTTTACTAAACATTAAGTACTCAGTGGAGCGTGTAAATGAATATTACTTGCTCCTAAAATACCAAGATCAGAGTAATGTGATAGGATAATGCATCTCACTAAGCTTTACCTTTCCTTCAATATGCATCCCAGTTATATGCATGATTGTTGTAATGCCAAATCCTAATCTCTTCCTCAATTGCACAGCCATTCTTGCGTCCATATCATCGGCTGAAAGGAAGTTGATCCCTAACTCCAGAACCTGGCACATATTTGTTCAAGTTTAGCACTTCATAGTTCACAGAGTGAGAAATTACCCCACGAAAAGGCATCTCAGCAAATGAAAGCGCCACACACATTACTCACCAAATGGTCATCGTCATTTGATTGGTCTACAACCCTTATATCTGTAAACATCGGCGGGTTCCTACCTAAGTAAAGGCTTTCAATAGCTGCTTTCTTCTGCAAATGCAATGTATGCGGAAAACTTGAATCAGGTACATATACAATCAGTGAAAAGAGTATGCAATGAACCTGGAAACTGGCAGCAGATTATTAAAAAAACTGCATACTTACTGCTGTCCATGGCTTGAACTTCTCCAGGAACCACGGGAATATGGGCAAAAGAAACTGCTGGGATGCGACTCTCTCCATGCAAACTGGCCAGATTTTTTCCACAGCAAAATTTAACCACCTGACTGTCTCTGCATCAGAGAGAAGCTGATCCAAGAGAAAAATGAGCTATATGAAGTGGACAAAGGAAATATCAACATTGAAACTGAATAGTTCATAACTACACGAAGTGAGTGTAAGCCACCTTTCTCTGATTGGCACCTTTCCTTTCCTCATGTTGTAGCCGCCTTCGGAGTCTCATTGTGTACCGCTCATTCACCTATAAACACAATGATGCCACACATGAGATAGTCAGAAGACTTGAAAACCTTTGGCGGTTCAACATCGAACAATGGGTTCTAAATTATCATCCGTAGTGGGCTCTAAATGACCATAGTGGAAATATCCATGAATCATGATTTATTGCAGAAGGGAAACTATATCTCGAAATGACTGATAATATTTGAGGAATAATGTTTATCTTTTTCTTAAAAAGAACTCTTGAAAGATGTTGTAAAACAGAACTTGATACCTAGCCTAGTACTGGTACAATCTCCACATGCATCAAACTTGTTTTTACTAGTATTTTTTATGTGCTCCACCTATTCCCAAGGAGAGCACATGCTGTGCCAAGCTGCCAACCTGTTTAAAATGTGTTCAGCTAAATAAAAGGTGTCCAAAAGTACGGAGCTGGAGCGTCTTCCCATTGACAAAACTTATCAAAATGTGGAGCATGTCCAAGTTAAAATACGGTAACGGCCCGTTGTCATTAGAACGCCGCCACGGCGGCGTTTTGGGTCAAACGCGGCGTTTCCAAGCGAGCACGACAGAGACGGAAGAACAGAGGCGCCACCACCTAACCCACTAAAGCAGGCAATGCGGCATTCAAAATTCAGGAGATGATGAAACGAGGGACCAGGAATCAACTGCGACGCAGGCAGGCAGGGATCATCAATCAGAGAGGCAGCCAGGCGAGGTGGGGAGAGAGGGGAGGACTCACCGCGAAGATGTAGAGGAGCGCGACGAGGTAGAGCGCCGGGTGCGCCGCCCATCCCGCGGCGGCGGCGGCCCAGAGCGCGGCCAGCGCGAGCGCGGCGTGGTGCACCACCGTCACCTCCGCGATGTCCATGGCGCAGCCCTCCTCCTGCGCTAGCTGGGGCGTTGATGGAGCCGAGCCGCGCGTGGGACAGAGGAAATCAAGAGAAGCGAAGGCGCGGGCAGGCAGCAAGCAGGATGTCGGCTGGCGGAACGGGAGTACGGGACGGGACGTGGAGGCTATAAAATAACCGGCGGGTGCGGAGTCACCGCCACGGGCAGCGACACCACGCTGCGCTCCTCTGCTGCGTGCTGGCGTGGCGCGGGCGCGGGGGAACGTGGCCGCCGCTGGGCTGGGCACACGAGGGGGTTATGATGGGAACGGGGGAGCTGGTCCGTTTCCTCCGGGCTAAGGCTTTGTTTTTAGAAATGGTGGGTTGGTTGCTAGTTGAAAAGTGAGTTGTGAAATTTAAATGTTGATTTTTAAATATATATTTATTTTTTCTGTATATTAAAGGTTGAAAAAACAACTTTCAGTGAGTTTTTTAGTTTTTAATTTATTTTTACAAAAATTAACTTTTTAACATTTTAAAAATTAATTTTTTAAAACTTTATTTGTTCCAGCTTTTCAGTTTTCAGAGCTAGAAAACCCAACGAAAAAGCTGAAAAACAACGAGAGCATAAGGCTAATCTGCTGATGCAGGCAGGCGGTTGACGGGCGGGATGCGGACAAGGTAGGCCGGCCCGCGGCGCGGCGGGTCTGGAAGGGAGTTGCTTGCTTCCACGCGGACGACGAGGTGGCAAACCAACGTTAGGCAAGATCGTTTGGTCCAAAAGTCCAACGGTGAGGTCGCTCGTCTTCTGTACAGACTGCACTGCTTGGACTTGTCTTCTGTCGCCGTCGATCGTCTACCAACCATCGGCGAGAAGAGTGCTACGACGAACGCCGGGAGAGGTACGCGTAGCGTGGCGTGCCCGACTGTCTGGTGCCCTCTTCTTACCGACATTCGTGATTTCGTGGACCCGTCCGCTGCTCGTGTCCAAGATTTAATCGATCTCGGCAACAATTTTATCATGGCCTCATGGAGTGGTAGTACCAGTCATCATCGTGGAGCGCGACGCACGTGCTGATGAGCTCCCAGGGATCCCGCGCGCTGTCCTTGTGGTTGAATTTGAAGGACCAACGACGTCGTCCAAGCCCCCAGCCTGGAGTTCCACCGCCGGCCGATACCTCTGTGACCTCCCATGATGGCCGGAGCAGCGGAGCACTCGATGCGGGTGTGGCCACCGCTTTGAGATGAGATGAGATGGTTAACGTGTTTCTGGTATGCGGGAACTTGGCCGGGCCTAATAAATCCCAACAGAAGTGTTACTGGGCCAAGCATACCCAACACCAAAGTAATTACTGGGCCGGGCCTAATAATGTGAGTCTCTAGTGACGGATGTCGACGACTGTGGGTGAAATATTGCTTTAGACAGAAACAGCGACATGCGTTGTGTCATACAGAGCAAATTTAGTTTGTAGTGCCCTGTGTAGACAAAAACCCCGTTGATACCGCTCGCTACCTTGTAGTAGTGTACAACGATGGATGAGTCCTAACTGAATCGACTCAAAACTCAACTCTGACCTTGACATGCATGCACGCCCGCTAATCACCCGCGCAAGCAACGTAATCTAGCGCGAGCGGCACACGTGGCAACTATACTACATGCAGCGAAGCTTCGTGGAAGCAGCAAGCAAGCTCGCGGCCATGTAGGCTTTTTCTTCATCGAGTTTGTTTGTTTAAAGCGGGCCGGTCGATCTCTTGTCAGCAGCAATGTACGTTGGTGCCAAATACCACTACTAAATGTAGTTCGTCGTCTGCTGGAGAAGAATGATGCCACTGATTCCTGGACAATACTAATAAGTAACCTAATTTTGTTCTTAATTATACATACGCATGTGCGAGTACGAAGAATCATGCTCCTGAACAACTTTTCACATTTTTAAAAGTATTCCTAGCGTAACTGTTATTATCGGTTAATTGCACATCGAAAAACCATCTCATCTCATCCTGGCAGCAGGCAGCAGGCAGCACCAGTACCCAGACTACCTACCAACCAGGGATATCGAGCACGTTCGTAGTTCTCCCCCTCCCCGCAACGGTACGTCGAAGTCGAGCAAGGTCTTCCAACTCCCAGCAACTTGCAGCGTTTTCTGGTGCCGGCCGGTCGCCCTGTTGCCGCCGCGCGCGCCGTCGGCGACGAAGATCCCGCGTGCCGGCTTAATCACGTAGTATACGCCAACTGAGCGCAAGATTCTCGTGCCACCCCGGATGAAACGCGAGCTACTTATACGCGTCGCGGCCGCGCGGGACGTTACACTCGGGGAGAGAGGCAGGGCTTTGTTCGTTCGTTCGGCGAGCGAATAGAGAGTTTGTTGGACACAGACTCAGAGCCATGACGCCTCCCCAGAGCGGCGGCGCTGGCGACCTCATGGAGGCCGGGCTGCTGGCGAGCGGAGCCGCCGTCGGCGGTGGCGGTGGCAAGCGGGATCAGGAGGGCGCGGCCGGGACGGTGGCGTCGCGGCAGAGGAAGACAAGGGCGTGGCGGCGCGCGGGGGCGCAGCTGCGGGAGGTGTTCCTCGGCACGCGGCTGTTCCCGCTCTTCGTCGCCGTGCCGATCGCCGTCGCCGCGGAGCGCTTTCGCCTCGGCCGGGTATTGAACTTCTACTGCTCCTGCGTGATCGGACGATCTCGCCTTCTTCCTCGGTTCCTCCTCCTCCGATTACTTGCTCGATCTGTCAGTGCTGCTCCGTCCACGCCATATACGGAAAACGTTCATCACCTTTGATGTGGCGGTAGATTTCACCTCGTGTGGTGCTGTGACCGCGTGCCCGTTACTGTTCTTCGCTACCTTTCCTTCAGACAGCAGCATTCCATTTATTTCTTTTATTTATACTTATTTATTTTACTTCGATATGTTTGAGTCACACAGTGGATTTTTCTGTGTCTTATATTATGATATGCGAAAACTGCAATGGCAGGCTTGGGTGTTCGTTTTCAGCTTGATTGGTCTAACGCCCCTGGCGGAACGTGTGAGCTTCCTCAGCGAGTAACCACTCTCGATCCCCCGTCTTTGTTCATTTCTCTTTGTGTAGCATGCACACTATCGCATTTCCGTTCCCTTGTCGCTGCACTGATCTCAGTTTGTGCAGGCACATCGCTGATACTGCAGGACCAACAGGTAATTGCAGTCTCTAATTCCTTGCTGTCTCTTTATTTTTATTTTTTTTAATAAAATGTGCTCTCACTGCAAATGTTTACTGATTTTATTTTTTGCTTTCATCATCCTTTAATTCATATTCATACACTAACTCTGGTTACAGCTGGTGGGCTTCTAAATGCGACATGCGGAAACGTACCTGAGCTAATCGTTGCACTGTTCGCCCTGCACAAGGAGAAGCTGGAGATCCTCAAGTGGTCGCTTTTAGGTTCCATACTGGCCAATCTGCTCCTGGTCCTTGGTTCGTCGCTCCTTTTAGGGGGTATTGCTAACGCGGGCAAGGAACATCCGTTCGACAGGGTAAGAACACGGTTACACGGTGCCTGCCAATGTGTATCAGTAAAACATGAACATACAGTTAGCACAAGAACTTATTTCAAAAATGTTTGTGATGGACTTTAACAGAGACAAGCCGATGTAAGCATAGGCCTTCTGCTGCTGGGTGTGCTCTGCCACGTCTTACCTGTACTGTCGAAACACACTATTAGCGGTGGAGATGGCTTAAGCTCTGCGGTTTCGATTTTGGAACTGTCAAGGTTAAGTGCAGTCATAATGCTCATCGCTTACATTGGAGGCCTGGTCTTCCAGCTAAAAACACATCGGCAAATCTTTGAAAAAGAAGAGGTATACTATATTTTATTATTATATTATTCAGTAGTAGGAGTAGCTAATATTGTGACACACTTGATATGACTCTAGGATAGGAGACGTTTTTTCTTGGCTGCTCTTACAAGTCAACGTTGGCTCGACTACTTACACAAATACCAGAAGTTCATATGCAGTATTTAGGCATGAAATTGACTTATAACTGGACCTCATCTTCAACTCTGATTTGAACTTAGCATCCTCAGCCTTTCTAATTCTTTATGCTACTGGGAGTTCGTTCTCTTCATTTCTACGTAGAGTTTCTGATTGCTATTGCAAGTCTGTAAAGTACTAGCAAACAAGGATATGCAAATGAATGATGTACCTACTTTTTGCATTATACTGCAACATCATCTCACTGTTTAATGATCTGCCCAAACACTGAATTGCAGGACAGTACAGAGAGCAGCAGCATAAGCAGTGATGAGGATGCTGCAGATAATACGGTTATGGGATTTGCCAGTGCAGTGTTCTGGTTGATTGGGATGGCTGCAGTCATTGCAATTCTTTCTAATTACGTTGTCGCTACAATTGAGGTATAAAAAATTTGGATTCATCAGGGGGACACTTACGATGTTTCCTTTTCATTCCTCAAAATTTTGTTTCTTAACGATTTGGTTTTCTTCTACTCATAGGAAGCATCAGAGTCACTGGGTATCCCTGTCAGGTTTGTTAGTATCATACTGCTTCCTATCGTTGGAAATGCTGCAGAGCATGCAGGAGCTATCATATTTGCTTTCAAGAACAAAATTGTAAGGAAGGAAGAATTATCCTATACCTTTTTACCATCTATTTTGAGGCCACTTTAGTAATATTACTCAGTGAGTCATATTTATATGTCATGTAGGATATTACCCTTGGAATTGCACTTGGCTCGGCGACTCAAATCTCATTGCTTGTGGTGAGAATTAATAACTTTTCAACAAAAAACTAGAGTTGAATGATAGTAGTCCTTTTGTGTTTTACCCTATTAAGATACTATCTTGACCAGATGTACAAACCGTAATTTTCATCTGATTTATTTACTGATCGTGAGTTTACTTATCATGAACAGATACCCGTCATTCTGATTGTTTCATGGGTAAATGGCATCCCTATGGATCTTAACCTAAACCTTCTTGAGACTGGATCGTTGGTTTTGACAGTACTGACCACTGCCTTTACACTTCAGGTAACGATAACTAATGGTAGAGCATCAGAGAACAGAATGAAAAGTGGCATCATATTTTATCATCTGAAGCACCTATCTTTTTTTTTCTTTTTGGAGACGACTGACGAAGGTGCACAATGATCTTGATTGTTTTCTCTCTCTCTTTTTTTTTTTTTTTTGCAGGATGATAAATGGCATTACTTGAAAGGCTTCAATTTAACTCTTTGTTACATTGTTATAGCAGTGTGCTTTTTCACTATAAAGGCCTTCCCAAGTAAGTGCAAGAAATGCTTTTGTACTTGCTGATCCTCCATTGCAACAAAACTGTAGATCAAAATTAGCGGGATCGATGTGTACCTAAAGGAGTAAAAAAAAAATGAATCTACCTTAAGCCCACTCATTTTTTTTCCTTCTATAAAGATTTATTATCCATTTGAATTTGAATATGCTCGATATCCCTCCTAATAATTCCTATGGGTATTTTTTTTCAGCAACACCAAAGAAGGGACATGCCTGAGCGCCTCAAGGTCACATGCCACGCATCTCGAACCCAATCTAGGCATCTAAGGTGTGGGGTGGTCAATGGTGCACCACCTGACGATCAAGCAGCTCAACATTTTGAACTCGACTAACCAACACTCAACACTGACAAAAAGTTACTCCCTCCATTCTTTAATTTTAATTGATGTCGTTGTTGACTTTTATATTCAACTTTGATCATTCGTTTTATTCAAATTTTTTTGATAAATTTTATATAATTTTTTATAATTTTATTTAGAGACAATTGTGTTTTTACGAAGCTCAATTGTGGTTTTACCCTCATTTTTTTGTGATTTTGTATTTGATTTTCAAAAGTGAAGGTGAAGTTTACTTCTACTCCGTTAAAACAATTTAACGGTGTTAAATATGACATTTACAAGACAAGATATCATTGATTTACCTCTATTTTTTTAGAGATTATAATTTTACCTTATGTTGTATGAATACTGATAATATTTGGACATAATATTCAACAGTATTTTGTCAATATTTAAACTATTTTAGAATATTTGATTAATTTTGATATAATTTATATAAATTTTTATGAATGTATTGAGTTATAGACGAACAAAGGAGTGATACAATGACCATTTGCTATTTTATTTGATTTTTTCTTATTTTATTTAAATATTTTTTTAACTGAAGCTAACAATATTAAAAATAGAAGTAAACAGATAGTTCGTTTTTAAATAGTAAAGGTAAAATCACAAACCCTACAAAATAAGGTAAAATCACAATTGAGCTCTAAAATAGAGATAAAAACACAATTATCCCTTTTATTTATCATTAGAATAATTTGATTTATAACTTAAAATTTTACACACTTAACAGATTTTTTTAATAAAACAAATAGTCAAAGTTAAATGTAAAAATCAACTGCGATATTAATTAAAAAACGGAGTGAGTATGTGTTTTTTGTCATGTCAGGTTTGCCGCACTTGTGAGCTAACTTAGGAATTGATGTAATTATATAGTTTTGCGTGCTAACTTAGTTTCAAATGTACGCGTTATGCTCGACCAGAAATACCATTATGCCATAAATCTGTTCACTTGTTCTGAAATGTTTTCAATACGGTTTCACGTTCTCCTGACCAAGTATACAGGCCCTGTATACGATAGTTGACTTGGATGTTTATGTGACTAGGACCAAAAGTTTACCTTGCTGATCAAATCGCAACCAACGAGTCAAAACACAAGCTTGGACGGAAGAGCAACCCGAATTTTGAGCAGATGTTTGTCAAAACTAATTTGTCAAGGACGGATTGCTCAACCACAAGATGGACAATCAATCTTCTTAGAGGATCCAGCAAATTTGGCTTGCCTGAACGCAGAAGCGGCATGACGGCAGACCCTCGAAGCTGTCCCTCCTCTGAACAGGAAAACATGGTGAAATGTTCATCATCATACAATTGGTGTAATCCAAGAACACATAAATATCACAATGATCAAAATTTTGAAACAAATCTGACGAGAACCTTATAAAAAAAAAAGTAACGATTGACACCATTGCCCTAGCTACTGTCGCTAAATATCTGAAAGCAAATATATTATTGTTAGAATTCCACGAAGTACAAGACCCATCGATAACATCAGTCGTCTAAAGAATATACTGGAACAGAGCATGTCAATGAGGGAAACAAAGGGGAAAACGTGCTGAGATTGTATGGAAAAATTACATCAGTACAATCGCAACAAAACGTGGGCAACAGTTTCTTTTCTTTTTTTTTTTGAAAGAACGGGCAACAGTTTCTTCCCTGGATACATGCATACATAATTGTGTAAACATTACTGCTAACCTAGAAACTGGAATTGATCATTACATAAGTGAAACATAATACTCCACAGTCGCACTCAGAATTAGTGCTATGTCCCTGGCCATCATAAAAGCTAAAACGGTATCATTCACCAGGAAACAATACTATTTTCATCAGAATATTTTTATTATGGCCGTAATAAAATAAAGGATAAAATCCAAAATACTACCCTCAAGTATAGTCAAAGTCTAAATAACTCTCTAAACTATTTTTCGGTTTATTTTATCCCCACAACTTTGCCATTTGGCTCAAATTACCCTCTACTATAATTTGTCTTTTTTGTTTCTCCAAATATAAGCATAATCTTAAGCTAAAATTTTACAAGATGGTAGAGCACATTATAACACATGTTAAAAAAATACATCATATTTTTTTTATCAATGTTTCCATATAGTTTTGTACCCTAAAGATTAATTTATTATTAAATATCCTTTTCTATGAAAATAATAAAAAAATATGATGTATTTTATTAACATGTGTGATTATGTGCTCTATCATCTTGTAAATTTTTAGCTTAAGATTACGATTATAGATGGAGAAACAAAAAAGACAAATTGTAGTAGAGGGTAAATTGAGCCAAATGGCAAAGTTGTGGGGACAAAATGAACCAAAAAACTTGAGGGTAGTAATTTGGACTTTATTATATTTGGTACAATATCTGTACCTCACAATGTTAGCAGAATTATAATCGTGGCACTTCAAAACTTGTGTAATATTCTTTTATCATGGTCATTTGGTTAGTACCAATCAAAAATAGCACCAAGTTCATCATCAGAGTTTCCATGAACATCCTTTTCTTCTTGAACGTCAGACATGGGTATGTCTTGCTCTTTATCTAACTGATCTGAGCTATTTTCTTCCTTGTTGATGAAATTATCCGATGCATTCTTTTTTTTAAAAAAAAAAAAGCAGAAGATGAGATTAAAATATAATCAAATACTATCAATGTAAAAAAAAAATGTGTACATGTTCAAAACATACCTCATTTGATGAAGGATCATGTTTACCTCTATTGCTAATATCTGGCACCACATCTTCTATGTTGAGCTGTTTAAGCACCTTTCGGAAATATAAATTATCTGCATACATGTCAAAATGGTAAAACACGCAAATTATGCTAGATCACAAATCATAAATCAGCATATGGGTCTCACCTCCGGACCAATGGATTATGGCATCATGGATTAGCATCGGATTTTTTTTTCTCCTCAGCTCTAAATTTTTGCCGCACATGATAATGGGTCTTATCAGGAAATAATTGCTGTATGATTGAAAAATCACTACCAAATTGTCGAAGGCCCTGGACCAGAATTAAAGATAAAAGAACAGTGTCACCATAGAAAAACAGGCAGATCAAAGCTCTTCCTAAACGATCTGGGTTCATAGTAACATAACTATACTAGTCCAACAGGGATTTATAAAATACCTGGTAAAACAAGTCGGTCTCAGATTTGGACCATTTGGCTCGGGTTTGTTTGTTCATGTAGGAATGATAGTTCAGTTTGGTTGTGTTCTCTACATCGGTCTCTGTTCTGTCTTCAAAGTTCTCCACTTCATTATATCTATTATAATCAAAATTATCTGGATTTTCATGTTGGGAGTCGCTGTACACAGAAAGATAAGAGATGAAGTGACAATAGGAAAGCACGAATCAAAAAGATAGAAACATATTTAATATATGACCGAACCCATAAGAACAAATTTGATCAAGGATTTTACATTATTACATATTTCAGCCTTTAACATAAATAATAAATCAAAACTTAAAACAGGATGGCTTGGCTTCAAAGTCACTACACTGGGCAACCAGCAAGAAGCTGTTTTTGGAAAAGTATAGCCCAGCAGGACAAAGTCCATAAACCATACAAAGAAAAAAAAGGGGTTGATGAACTGATGCGAAGTATGGAATAGTTGTGAACCCCGGTCTAGGGAAGGGTCCGACCACTATGGTCTTTTGTATGCAGCCTTTCCATACATTTCTGCAAGAGGTTATTTCCTAGCAATACTAACAGGTCAGCCATCCCTAATGATGCAACTCCTAGCTGTGGGTCATTCTGGTGGATTGAAATTCAAACATATATGGATGGACAATAAAGTGGGTCTCCATGCTCACCTAAATGCCAAAATTATACTTTACTAGGGTTTTATCATGCTAGCATTCAAATGTACCTTATATTAGAGGATGGTCCACCCTGGAGAAGGAAAACAAAATAATGAGAAATAGCATAAAAATAAAAAAATGTTAAAACAATAGCTACAAAACTCACAACACGCTCTCGGGCCTCTTGTAATAATCTGAGATGTGCAGCACTAAGCTTCTTGTAATCTATCCCCTCATATGGTGTTTCCAGTAACGTCTTAACCTCTGTAAAAAAATCAAGATACAAGAATGAAAACGTCATATATATAATAAACCTGATGTTTTGTTATTTTCAGCACCAACCTTTCATTCTCTTCTGACGAATTCTGTGGGCTAGCTTCTTCTCAGCTTTTTGTGTTGGTGGATCCTTTGAAATTTTCTTCTGGCGTGAAGATACCTTACTTTTATCAGTTTGACCACCCTGCTGTTGTGGTTCTTCTACATGATCCATTGACTGCTGATTCTTCCACTTTGAACCAGCAGTGTAATCGACAGTGCTATTGTTATCTTGTTCAGAAGTTGATGGTTCAACAAATTCTTCATCAAAGAAGTCTTCAGCGCTATGCTGGGATATCCCTACTTCCTGCAAAATTTTCCTACTTCGTAGCTTCATAGATGATCCTCTTTCTCCAACATGTGATTTTGGTTGTTGTTCAACAGCCTGATCAGATGGTTCCCCCTCAGGATACGGGCACACCTTATCAGCATATCCCTGATCATTATAATACAGGGCCTCAATAATAAAAGTTTGACAAAAATAGAGTAAAAGAAGAAATATTGCAATAGTTACATATAGATAATTATAGGTTCTAATCAGTAATCCAAAAAACTGGCCTTTTCTGCCGTCTTCTGAGGCGGGTTATACAAATCATCACAGAAACTTCTGAAGTCAAAATCAGTATCCCTCGGAGCAATAGCATCAGAAGCATCCGGTAGATCAAAAGTTACGGATTTTCCTTTGCCCTTGCCTTCAGCTGTACAAGAAATTTGCCTGTTCCTTATTATGAGAAGATAATCATCAGGTAAATTATTTAAGATAGGAAATTGTAATATTATTACCTCCCATTAATATTATTACATCTTGAGAAACACTATTTACGGCAGAAGCACCACCAGCTGCAGTATCTGACATCACACCGCAGTTATTCAGGGGTTCCTTGGAAACTGTTAGCACATCTTTGGACGGTATGTCAAGAATACCCTGAGAACAACCTATATCATGATTATCATCAACTGTCTCACTGCCTCTGGAGATGCAGTGCCGAGGGGGCGACCGCGGCGGCGGCGGGGGAGAGAGGCACGGGGCACCGGCTTCGCTTGTAAAGTGGCGTGGACAAGCAGCGCGACCGGTAGCAGATGGGCGGTGCGGCCTGTGGATGCCGGACGGCAGACCTGTGGCGCGACCGAGGCCGGCGCGCGCGTGGCCGGGCGCGGCGGGAGCAGGACGCGGGTGGCGCCGGTGGAGCGGATGCACCTGCGGCTGTCCGGTTTCACCGATTTTAGTGAACCAGCCTATCCGGATTCACCGGTTTTAATGAAAAGCGCTGGTTAAAACCCGGTTTTGACGGTTTTGAGCGCGGCGTGTGCACCGAAAAGCCCCCAAACTCCCAAACCCCGGCCTGAGTGCCTGACGCGTCCTCTCCTCTCTCCTCTCCCAGAGACGGACGCGCGATGGCCCCCAGATCGGACCACGCCGGCGGCAGCGCAGCCGCGGCGGCGGCCGCCCAGGCCCACGGATCCGACTTCGACTCCATCGATCCCCTCTTCCACGTCCTCCGCGTGCTCCCGTTCTCCTTCCTGCGGCCGCCGCGCACTCGCCTGAAGCTGCCGTCCAACCTGGCGCTGCCCTCCCCCATGACCGTCTTCTCGCTCATCCTCCTCACCTACTTCGCCGTCGTCTCCGGCCTCGTCTACGACGTCATCGTCGAGCCCCCCGGCATCGGCAGCGCGCAGGACCCTGCCACCGGCGCCGTCCGTCCCGTCGTCTTCCTCCCGGGCCGCGTCAACGGCCAGTACATCATCGAGGGCCTCTCCTCCGGCTTCATGTTCCTCCTCGGCGGCATCGGCATCATTCTCCTAGATCTCGCCGCCGACCGCAACAGGCCTCGCAGCCTCCGCGTCTCCTTCGGCGGCGCGGGCGCGGTCGCCGTCGTCATCGCCTATGCCATGGCCATGCTCTTCATCCGCATCAAGATCCCTGGCTACCTTTGGTGATTGGTGAGGCCAGTAGAATCTTGCAGTACCGGTTAATTCGTTGCCAGATCTGTTGCATCCAGACAGATCTAAGAGCTGTGGTTGATGGAACTGGTGTACCACTCTTTTTAATTATGTCAATGATTTCATAGGATGTTGTATGCTGTGAACTTGACCTTGCTGGCTGAGAAGCCTGGGAATTATCGTTTTGATGAAATGGTTATATACAGTACTTATCTCAATAGCTCTATCAATCACATGAGAAATGTACTCTGTTGGCCTATGCTGTAGCTGATTGAATTAATTTTATTTATTTACTAAGTAGTATAAATATACCACTTACCTCCATTGGATTTTGCTTGTATAGGTGTTATTGGAACAACATGAACCAGTTTTACTGTCTGATATTGTACTAGGTTGTTTCTCTTCTAGTGTTATAGTGTTTGGATAATATACCGATGCCATGATGAACCACAACAAGCAATATTTTGGTCAGATCCTTTATGTCTCGGACTACCTAGTGAAAGTGGTGATTTAATTCTTTGTAGAACAATTCTAGGATGGATATGAAGTGCTATGGATTTGGATTTGCCCATTAGGATATTAAATATTAGCTATAATATTTGAGCAATCCCACAAGGAGAGGAAGTTATTGAATATAAAAACAGTTATTGGGTACAGCCACAACATGTTAACCTATCAGTGTCAGTAGAATGACATGGTGGGACATTAAAGCAGGCATCTGTGGCCAGCTGATAGTTCATTTTAGATCATTTTAATTAGATGACTTTTATTCCACAAAGGCAAAATCACATGTAGTTCTCATCTACTATTACACTATTAAAAGGAAAGCAATTGGTGATAAATTTGAACGAAATTATATGAGATTGCTCACCATCAGGATAATATTTATTGGGAAGCGAGACCTTCTGCAAGCTGATGTGAAAACTCACTGGATAAGATCACTGCATAAATTATCATTTTAAGCTCTGTTCAATAGACCTCTACCCTGTCTTTGCCATTTGCTTTTGTTTTCTGCATGCTAACTGTATACTGCCTGCTGCCATAGGTCCATAATTCAAATCATGTGGTTACTATTTTTTTTTTGTTTTTTCCCCGTAAAATTTTTGCCATTCTAACTTCATTGGATTATATATGCTTGAGCTAGTTTGTGTCAAAAGTGGTGTATGACTGTCTGCCCACCTGAAACTGGCTCATTCCCCTAGACGGGAAAAATTAAATAAAATTGAGTGATTGGTTCGTTTTACTTGATATATGGATAAACAATTTTGCACAGCAGAACTCAGTTAGCACGGTGGTAAACTCTTTTTTTACTGTTTCTTTTGGTTATTTGTTTCTAGTTGCAAAGGCAAATCATATATCTACCTGTTACGTGGACGGTCGGTGGGAGATCATCTTGAGAAATATATGGTCGCTCTGTGTCTAACTGGCCATATGGTGCAATTTTTGAGTCAAAATGCAATTCATTGCTAGGAACCGCCACAGGTCTATTATTTGAAGATGTGTGTTCGTTACCTGGTCATGATGGTGCTACTAGTATAGTAGTGTGCGGCTTGAGCCTGTTTGATTGGTGACGCTAAAATTGTGGAATCTGCGCATTCGTGTTGCTGGTTCTCAGTGGTGGCGGAGTGAAGCTGGCCGCGGAAGCACCAGGGGTCTTCCGCGACCTCTGACTCAACCGAAAGGTTCATGACCGCGGCCGAGGCAAACTAGAGCGCGCGCGCGTGCGTGCTCTGGGCTTTGTTGGCATGTGGGTGGCGGGCGGCCGCCCTCGCTCTCAACCGCAGCGTTATCACCACAGGCGGCGGACGACGACGACGACAGAACGGGAGTATTCACCGGGCGGCCGCGTGCTGAGCCGCGCGGGATTGAGTTGAGTTGACCCGCCACGACCGGCCATGGAGGTTCGCCAACCGTCTCCAGTGGCTGGCGCCCGTGTTGCCGTGCACCGTAGCGTAGTGCCGTAGTGGCAGCAGCATCAACAAGCACGCAAAATAGTGGTGGAAGCACGAGAGCTCCCACTCCCACTCCGAGCCCTCGTGCTGGCGTGCGGTGAACCAAAGATTGACCACGACGCGCTGTTCTGTTGCATTGCGGGCGAATGCACCTTAATATTTTCCTTTTTTTTTCCCCCTACATTGTATTGCTCAAAATTTTGTTTTGTCACTCGCATTTTGCAAAACATTTTATTCAATTTTCTGTTGTGGGCGGGGGGGGGGGGGGGGGGGGGGG
>BCLF01000047.1:4746-30178 GCA_001602275.1 Zoysia japonica | reverse complement strand
TGGAGTAAATCAGTCATGTATGAACTCCAATTTCAACTATATCGAATACAGTATTTATATCAAGACTGCTTAATAGTCTATTTTGAACTAGAAAATCCAAAAATCAAAACCATAAAAGCTACTCCTTTCGATTTTAAATTATTGACACCGTTGATTTTTAATATAAACTTTGACTATTCGTCGTATTCAAAAAATTTGTTCTATTGTGTAAAATTATTAGTTATGATTTAAATTTTACTAATGATAAATCAAATAATATCAAAAAGTTTCACATTTGAACATGTTTTTTTAATAAGATGAATGGTTTGATGTTATAAGTCAACGGTATTAATATTTTAAAACCGAAGAGACTATGCTGGCTATCGTGCTTTTAAAGTGGAAACTAAATGGGTGTCGCCACTTCGCTCTCGCCCAAGCTGCTAATGTATTCGTGGACTGGGATAAAACCCCTGCACTCCTTTGTTGTGTTGCCCAAACAAGTGTGTGAAGCATAATCCACGAGATGATGGCGCCGCAGTACTGGCAACTGCATGCGTACGTGAGGTCACTCAGCAGATCAAGCGCGCTCGTGGAGTGGTCACTCACACCCGGGCGCTCTGACTCGCTGCACCACATCGTTTTGGGTTGATCCAGTCCAAACAAACTCCGAGTCAGTGCCTGATGGCGACGTCACGGCAGTCAACACCTGAGTGAAAAAAGAAAATTGCTGTGCTATCTTTATTTTTAAATTATTGACATCATTGATTTTAGACATTAACTTTGATTATTTGTTTTATTTAAAAAAGTTTTTTAAATATTATATATTTTATTATAATTTGCTTTATTATCAAAGTAGTTATCAATATGAATTATAATTTTACATATTTGAATTAATTTTTTAAATAAAATAAATACTCCAAGTGAAGTGAACGGTGTCCAATAATTTAGAAAAGGTAACAGAGAGAGTTTGCGCTGGGAGGGAGGGATCGAAGATTGTGACGCATGGAAAAGGCTACGAGATAGGAGTAGTAGATGATCATTGGGCAGGAGCTTCGCGAGAAAATTTTACTCCAGTTCTTAGTCACTGATCAGTGAGCCATCAACGAGATCCGTCCAGGCATCAGACCGAAGAGGGAGCTCGCCATGTTCTTCGTCTTCGTCTGATGCCTAGCTTTACTAAGCACGCAGGAACGCACGCAGACGCACCAAGTTGACATTGCTAAAGCGAGCAAGGTCTCTTTCTTTTTCCGTGTGGGATGCGAGCACTAAGAGCTGGTTGGAACAAGCATGCATGCAGAATCAAATCAAAGCCTCCTCAGCTGATCCGGCTGTAGTGCCGCGCCCAACACCGGGCGTGATCGACCATTCAACCACAAGTGAACGACGCAGGTGTGCGTGTGCGTGTGCCACCATCATCGTCGCCGCCATGAGACAGTGGGCGAGGAGTAGTAGAGTAATGCTTAGCCATGCAATCACGCACGCGTCCACCATACGGATGGATAACTGGATTGTACTACTCACTATAGTAGAAATTGTACTGCTAGATCAGCTGAAACATGAAAGGCAAAAGACCCGCCACTTAATTGATTCCCGCCGGCCGTGCCATGATCATCTCGGCGGCTCCACTACGCCGGAGGCGATCGAATCACTGGCTACCAGCAGTGCATTCAGCGGCCTCGATCGCCGTCCACTGCTCAGTCAGTTGCCCGCCCCCATGCGCGCTCTCATCATGGGCGGAGCATAATGCCCGTGGCCAAAAGTGGAGTGCACAAGATGAATTGAGCCAGATCATGACGCTTCTGCCGCCTTGTGCGGGCGTGCGTGCCCGTCAATTCGGATGGGTGTCAGCACGCGCTGCGTGCGTGCTCGACCGATCAGTCCACCCGCCAGCCAGCGAGCTAGCTGTCCGAGCGGCCGCCGCCGCGCACGCCGAGCTTCTTGGCCTCGACCTTGAGCGACTTGAGGTACCGAACCGCCTCGTCCAGGACCGCGGGCGTGTCCATCTGGCTGCCGCCGGGGACGACGCCCTTGAGCCTCCGCATCATCGTCTTCACCCGCTCCTTCTTGGGCCGCGGCCGGCCGCCGCCGTAGCTGGATGAGCACGTGCTCACGGCGTCGTCGTCGTCGTCGTCCTGGTCCGCGCTCAGCAGCGCGTCGATCTCCTCCGAGTCCTCCTTCCGCCGCGCCGAGCAGCTGTCCTCGTCTTCTTCATCGTCATCGTCCGCCGTGTTGGTGTCCCTGTACGCGCCGCCGTAGTAGCCGTCGTAGTGATGGTGGTCGTGGCCGGACGAGCCGCCGCCGAGGTTTTGCTCCAGGGAGGGGTGGAACATGACCCGGCTCCTGGTGCACGTCTGGTCGAAGATGACGTAGTTCCTCGGGCACGTCTCCGACGGCTGGACCTCGAGCCCGTTCAGCGGCCCCGGGAACTCGTGCGCCCTCTGCCCGGCGCCGCGCGGGTCCTCGTACGCCGACGGGTAGCCGCCCGCCGAGCCGTACCCGCCGGCGTCGTAGCCGTAGCCATAGCCATACCCGCCGCTATCGCCGTAGCTGCCGTAACCGTAGCCGTAGCCCTGCGGCGGGGAGTCCCTGCCTCCGTAGTACCCGTGGTCGCCCTGCATCTTCTCGTGCCTGCTTCCTTTCTCCTCGCGACCCCGCTCTGCTTCCTCTGTTTCCTTCCTCTGAAGCTGTCGGAAGAAAACAGCCAACAGGAGGGTTTTGTACTGTTGTCTGGCCAATGCACGTATCTACAGTCAAGGAGAAGAAACCCATCACAAACACACACATATATATATATAGAGAGAGAGAGAGATGGCAACAAAAGTGAATCGATGCACTGTCAACCACTAAGAGCCGGCAATGCGATGCTAATGCAAACCCAAGTGCAGCACCAGCACCATTCCTGACGAAGCCAAGCAACTGGGTTGGAAGAAGCACGCGAAAGAACCAAAGCGACTTTCCAGTGCAAAGCGAGTGGTGCTGGCCTACCACGGAGCAGCGAACCCACAAGCCGCTGAAGAAGCAGGGGAAGGTGGGGCGCGTGCCGGGAAAGAAGCGCACAGAGCTAACGGTTTTTGGGAGCGAACAAGGGTGGACCGGCAAGACGGCACGAGGCCGAATATCTAAAGGCCCCCAACCCAACCATACAAGTAGCATCGCATCGCGTCGGATGGGAGGCCACGGAGCATTTGAGCAGAAAGACGGGAAGGGACCGAAGAATTTTGGCGGAAAAGATTGGGACGCCGAGATTTGGGACGCGTGCAGCCGAGCGCACTACGCGAGTAGGAGTAGTACCACGCACGCGCGTGAGATGGGAGATCATTGCGCTCGCGTCGGCATGCATGTCGTGGTACGGTCCTACTCCACTCCGTGTCCAGGAATGGGTGGCACGACACTGGAAAACGGGAGTAATCAACGACTAGTAAGATACTAGTAGCGGCCGATCCTGGTCCTGATCCTGATGATATACCGAACTCGTTAACAAAAGATTAGGGTACAACTATAGCGGATGGGGGCTAATTTGTTTACTATCGGATTAGTGAAGACGAGCAGGTAATAAGTCAGCTCTGTTCTATCGCGGGGCATTGCTGGAAGCACCACAGTCGAGCGTCTGACCAAAAACATCGTGCCATTTTCAAATATCTAAACAAAATTCTCATTTCAGAAGCACTTCCCTACGAGAATCAAGTGAGAGTTCATGCATGTAGGAGGTAGCAGCAGAGCTTACTTGCTCACAGGATGAAGCTGAAGACGACTACCAGAGCCGAACGCTGAAGCCGGAGACGGAAGGGAGGAGATGCCGAAGCGGACGCTGTGCGAGTGCGATGCAGGAGCGAGGGTGCACAGGGTTTATAGAAGGGTCGGGGCCGGGGTTTTTTTTTTTCACCGGGTGGCGGGTTCCCTTGTGCCCGTGGCTTCGATTTTTATTCCCTGGCTTTCGCTGCTTTTGAGTAGATACAGGGTGCGGCGGATCGAGGCGCGAGGGAATCGAAGGTGATGAGGAGGCGGCACCAGCACTCAGCACTCCGCAGGGAGGGTGGTCGAGGGAGGAATCGATGAGCAACAGAGCAAGGGAGGCCGGTCGAGTCAAGGCCGGGCGGGGGCGGGGGCGTGCGTCGGCACTCGATTGGGCGTGGCGGGTGCGCGTGCCTCGCGCCCCCGCCCGCTGCTCCGGAAAGCCTCGGCAGCCCAGCTCAGCCGGCTCCGCCGCCCACGTGGCGCCCACCCGGCATCTTCGTTCCTTCTCCCTACGGAGTGCCGCTCCGACTACTAGTAGTACTAGCATCGATCGCGCGAGAGGAGGAGGCGAGGCGATCGAATGGGACAAGCGGGGAATCCGATCCTCTGACGCCGCCGAGTAGACCTGACCGCGCCGGGAGCATCATCCGAAAAGGCACTCGATCCACTCCATCCATCTCTCTGGCAGCGAACGAAAAAGCCCCCCGAACCGGCGGCGGCAGCAGCAGCAGCACGCCGCCCCCGTTTTCACTGATGCGATGCCGCCGGCACAAGAGCCAAATCCAGGAGCCACTGCTGGAGGGAGAAAGGGCCCGTTGGCACTGGCAGCAGCCGTCAGTCCCGCCGCGCGCGTGCCGAAGCGCACAATCCACTGCAGCAGAGCCTAGCAAGTGCCTAGTGTAGTAGTCCTGGACTCGCCAGGCGCCGTCGTGCCGGAATATCCCTCGTCACGTCCCGGCTTCAGAGGGGCATCATGCCGAGTAGGGACCGCACTAGGCTGCTCTTGAAATTGTACTTCACATGCCGCCCTGTGCGCGGTGATCATGCCCATGATCGATCGATTAGGCTCTCTAATTGATTACGGTCGCGACTACTACCGAGCCCAGCTCCGGGCTCCGGGCGTGGGCGCATGAGTGAGGCCGAGACCAGTCTGCTGACGCGGTGGCGTTAGTTTACTCGTGCACGTAGGTAGGAGTTGCTAGCTTGCCTTTAACGCAGGAGTATTGTACGTAGCGTCCGAGCGGAACGTTCGGTCGCGTATCTAGTTTTGAAATGCATTCGTAGATCCTGAGTAGCTTTGTTGAGCAGAGTGCCGTGCGTGTCCAAATCCAACAGGTAAACATGCGTGGTTTCGGTTACCCAAACCAGCACTAGGTAGGCACCCTTGCAGTGGCGTCCAGCATGTTCATCATCGCCGCCGAGCGAAGGCATCGCGTCCTCCTCGTTACCCATTGGTGGGCGGCATTCTTGCCGATCCATCGGTATAGGAGTCCAGCCCAGTCCTACTACCAGGCTACCACTAGTGTCCCCATTGTGCCACGCGCGCGCCACGGGCATGTCGCTTGGTGCGCGTGCGTGGTGAATCCGGTGACCGCTCCGATACGGCTTTTCCTCGCTCCGCTCGATACCGGTCGTGCGTCCGTCGCGGCTGCACCTGCACCACCCGCAAGCCTAGCCGTCGTTCCGTGTTCCGACGCGCGCGCTCCGGTGCGTCCTGCTCTGCTCTGCTGGATTCGGTCGTGTTCCTCCTCTCATCAGAGCAGCACGAGCAGCGACGGTTAAAATACTTGGAAAAACAGGGGTGCTCCTGCTACAGGAAGGGAGAGATCGAGGGGAGCATCGAGTGCACGTCGTCGGGGCTCGCGAGGATCATGATACGAGTTTGGAAACCGCTGCCCGGGGCGCGCCCAGCGCATCATGCCCTCTGTTGACCGTCGCTCGTGCGTTGCGTTCTCGCCGCCCAGCCCGGCGACGCCGACGAGCGCCGGACGGATCCCGGATCTTTTCCGCTTTCCACCAGCTTTCTTTTACTAAGCACTGCTCCTTTTTTCCGCTCTGCTGTTCCTGCTCAATCCGAGGGTACGTGATGGATGGATCATGGATTGTTCTCTGCTGCTAGTTTTAACTACGAGTATCCGCAGCTGGACCGATCGGATGGAGCGACGGGTCGATCAGTCGCCGCCCGTCCCGGCCCGGTCGTCGCACGTGAGCTGGCGTGCCTCGGGGCGCAGGCCAGCGGCATCATGGCGGTGCCCATGGTTCCCAGGCACGGCGGAGACCGTGGAGCGGCGGAATGGAGAGCAGCACGGCCACCGCAGCAGTCCGTGGAGCGGAATGCAGATGTGGTGATGTTTGTGAGAACTTTTAATCGAGAGGAGCCCGGTCCAAATCGTAGAAGAGACACGGTTAATCATGGCGTACGTCCCCCTCGGACGGACCCGGAGCCCGACGCCGTGGTCAGCTGCCGCATTCGATCGATGGATCAGCCCCGGTGCTTCAATTCCATGACCGAGAAACGGAGGGCAATCCAAGATTCATCATGGCGACGCTCCTTTAGATGACAAGATCTGCCCTGCTTTGTGTACGGTATCCAAGTCCAGATACTCCCATACTCGAATTGTAACCTTAAATTGAGCTGGGTCATCAGCCCGAATCTTAAGCAAAAAGATGGACCGGAGTCGAAGCCGAATCACCAGCACTCGTGTTGCTAGCTGATTGGTCACTTCTCATGGCTAGACACCAGCATTAGTATGTGTTACACATAACGGTCAAAGTTACAAAAATAGTTGAATGCAGAAAGCTACCGATATGCACAGGCATTCGTATGACAAACTGTTGAAACTCAAATTTATATTAACTGACATCAATAATTTAAAAACAGAGAATTAAATAAGAAACAAAGAGTCGACCTGGCTTAATAGTTAAAAAACAGAGATCTTGAAGAATACTTGACATTTTCACTTTTTAAAGTTTTTCTTATTTTTCAATACATATCTACTCTCTCCGTTTCAAAATATAATCATTTCTAAGTTCTGTCAAAATCAACTTTTTATTATTTTGACTACTAATAATGTATAATTAATAATATTTTATCATATATAAAATATATTTTTTAAATTCTTCATGAAATAAATTTTCATTAAAAATATATTTATATATTAAAAATTATGTAATTTGCTTAGATATATTTAATAAAAGTTTAAAAAAATTTAACTTTATCCAAATCTAAAAATGCTTAACTTTTTTTTTTTGAACGGACGTAGTATCACTTTCCTCCTTGCATACTACTATACACCATCCTTTTTCACTTCTTTTTAATTATCATCTTTTTAATTATCATTGCAAGAGCTAAAACATTAACTATTTTAGAACAAATGAAGTACATTTACAAACATTAGGACAACATGAAGCCTACTAGACGAAGTTTTTTTTTTTTTTTTTGTGGGAATCAGCCTACTAGACGAAGTTGGAAAAGTAGAGCAGATAAAGGCGGCAGATAAAACATGGACAACCAGGTATACCGCATGCCAAAGTTAATTAAGAACCGACGATTTATGAATGAACAAGGTAACAACAAGCATGCAGTATCTCATATTCTCGTTCCTGCAGAGTATAACCTGTTTATTCCTACTATGTATATACACGCATTCCTGGAACTCCAATCAAATGTAGACGTTTCTTAGTTGTATTTCCAATCAACTGTTCTACTTGTCACCAGATGAATCTATACAGTTAATGGAGATCATGTGCAGCTCCTACAACTCAACTGTACAGAGAGCTGCACTCCTGAAATCAATGGGCGCATGAACTGGTGGATGTGTGGTGAGCACTCTCCATTTATTTGTCCCAGGATTGTACACCTGAAACTCCAGGGCTAGTTTCTTCTTCAGCTGCCTCCACGGACCAGACACTTCGATTGCAGATGTGAGCACATAGAGCTCCCCATTGGCTGATATGAAACCACAAGATTCAGTGTTTGGGATCTTTCTTCTCAAACTTGCCTCTTTCAGCCACCTGTTCGACGCAAAGTCATACCTGAACATCACAATGTTCAAAGCATGAGCAACATATTAAATTCGAGCCAGACAATCTGATTACAGATGGTGATAATGTACGACACGAATAATAATTCACCAGCATCCATACTATGGCTATGATATGCCAAAAAAGAATATGCACATTTCAGTAAAAACAGAGCAACTCAAAATTAGAAGACAGGGAAAAAAAAAAGGTATGATGGAGCAAACAGGTCATTAGTTGCAGTCAGAAAATACTATCAACGGTAAGTTTGTGCTAAGCAATGTCAGCTTTAGTACACTACGTGGCCCTCCAAAAGTCATTCATGCTTCCCATGTACCCAGCAAAAGCACAATCTAGCTAATATCTATCCTCAAAGCTGATAAGAATGAATAGATCGTACAGAACAAAATTCTTTTTTTTTCCAACAGGAAATAAATCAGGGGAAGGCCCCACTGTTAGATTTTATCGTTTAATCAAGCTCAAAACATGATTAAATGGTTTAATCATCCTAAATGGTTACCCTCAATCTACCGTTTAAAACCATTTAGGAAAACATGGTTTGAGATGTATGATCCCAGTGAAATATCCAAGATCAGTTCATGGTACATAAATCTCACCTAAATGGTAGTAACTTGAGAACATTATATTGGGCTATGATGCAATTCACCAAGCAATCCTTGTTATCCACATCAATCCCAATCATCCATACCAACATAAAAGGCATAGTTTATTTCTTTCCCACAACCAATACAAACTGAACTTGGTGCGTATAAGTCAGTCTTATCCATCAGATCAACTCTGTCTCCTCCAATCAACCTATTCAATTTTACATTCAACCTTCCCCAATAATCAATAAGACTATGTGGCCCACTATTCATAATAACCTCACCTAATTAATAAATCTATTATCACAAGTCTGGCCCACATCTTATGTCATCTCACCTGATTGAAAACATGCACTGTATGTGCATGCTTATTAGTTAACACAAATGGCAAAGTGTTCACATCTATCCAAAATCTGTACCAGATGTCCTCTAACCAAGTGTTATCTAATCCAAAAAAAAAAACCTTCACATTTAACATTGACATCGGCAGTATGATTGACAAGTCAATTATAATGAGCCTATGCCAAGTGACCATTGCAGTACTTCACTAAGGTGGATTTTATTCCCTTATTAAATGTTTCTATGTATCTTGTTGAATGAGCTAAGCTTGCGATGACCGCATTATGATGGGATCTACGCACCTGCTTGCTACACAACCAATACACTAATCACCTTGTGAGCGTAAACTATATTTACAACATCGACACAACTGAACAGATATTTGAATAGAAATAGATTCCACCAAAACATTTATAAGAAGACAAGAGAACAAAGTCCACATATGAGATGATTGTTCGTATTGATGGCCTCTAAAGTACATTGGAGCAAGTTGCTGTTTTCACAATCTAGAGTCAGATATCAAGTACTTTAAACACTCTAGGAACTTCTACCTTTTATAGTTCATAGATCACATCTCAGTGTAATACAAGAATTCTTAAATCCTGACATTATCTCAGTGCACAGGCTAGTCTTGCACTCTGGAAGGAGAATAACCCAAATTATAATTTTAGTATATTCACTACTTAATAATAGGATACTTCAGTGAGAAAATATAAAGTTTCTGAAAATTGATATCACAGTATAACAGAATTAAGACACAACAACTATTCATTAGAAATTCCCCGTAAAGGAAAATGAGAGCACAGGGAATTAGTTAAGAAACAAGGTGCCCGGTTACATAGATCAGGAAGCACAAAGATGTCCAGATTGACCTATTATATTATTTCTGGGTTTCAAACAGAAGCATTAAGTTGTCAAATATAAGATAAAACAACCAGAAAGTAAGTTACACAAAAGCACACATTATGGGGGACATCTGAACTAACCAAATAGAAAATATGTTTTCAGTTTATCAATCATCTTCCCCACATACAAATGATCAACTAATTTTGCAACTTCAATTGCATTTTTGGGTAAGATCAAGTAACTACAATCAAGTAGAAAGTAGAATGGTAACTAACAACAAAAAGGTTGTTCAGACTTTTCAATAATGAATAATCGTGTGAATTTAACAACTAAAGTTGAACAGCAAGCAAACAGAATGGATACACTATGCGATTAACTGTATAAATGGAAGCTGGTCACACCATGATCATGCAGATAACAAGGAATTCCACTGAACCGAAGTAACAAAATAGAAGTAAACTAAGCAAGCAGAAATATATCTAATAAAAATAGGAACAGACAAATCAAAGGAAAATTCACTGACCTGAAGACATCATGACTATCAAGCATGAACACTTCGGTAACCCTTCCATTGTCTGCAGATAAAGCAGCAACAGGTCCAAGCCGGTGCCTCTCCCCTTCCTCCCACATGCCTCCAATCTCCCTCCACTTCCCACTCCGTAGCCCGAGCGCCACAGCGTCCCGGCAGTAGACATCATTCGGCACCACTCCTCCCACAGTGGTGTACCCGTCATACCCGCCCATCACCCAGAATTCATCTTCTCCACCGTCCCCTGTTCCGCGCGCCACGAAACCCACGCACTCCGCCCGCTCACGGGGCATCGGCGCAGCAACATGCCAGGAGCGCGTGGCCGCGTTATACCGCTCTGCGCTGCTGGTGCGGCTACCGTTGAAGGGGAACGTCGGGTGCCGGGACCCACCACCAGCGACGATGACCCCATCGGTGGGCAAGGGGGCGCACGCGAAGCCCCCACGCGGGAAGATCATGTCGGGGAGGCGCTCCCAGGCATGCTGGGAGCGGGCAAGGTCGAGCCTGTAGACGGCGGCGGAGGGGGACGGGTGCCCCAACGGGTAGCTGCGGGCGTCGAAGCAGGAGCCGCCGAGGACGTAGAGGTGGCAGCCGACGGAGACGGCGCCGAAGTTGGCGAGGCCGAAGAGCTGCAGCGAGCAAGGGAGCGGCGGGAGCGTCCACCAGGCGGTGGGGGCGGCGGGGTCGAGCAGGATCGGGGGGGCGATGGAGGGGTCGGCGGGGAAGAGGCAGATGAGGTGGCGGCGCGGGAGGCGGAGTCTGCGGCGCAGCGGGAGGAGCGTCGCGGCGGAGAGCAGCAGGCGCCACGCGCGGGAGGTGGCGCGGAGGCGGGACTGGTCGGGGAACGTGAGCAGGCAGAGGATGATGGCCGCCACGTCGTCCGGCAACCCCGGGATGAGCGACACCGCCGCCGAGCCCCGCCGCAGGGCTAGGGTTCCCGCGACGCGGCCCCCGGCGGAGGAGGAGGACGACGAGGCCATTTCGAACTCTCGATCGCCTTCCCCTTCTTCGAGTCTTCGACCGGACGGAATCGAGACGCCGGATTAAAACCGACGAGTAAAAACATGGAGGCAAGAAAGAAACTTGCCGCGCGTGTCCTCATCGCGATCGCGGCCTGCCCGTACGGGTGGAAGTTTGCCCCGTCTCGAATCTTCTCACCGCCATGTGGACCAGCAACACCACTGACTCACGTCGGTCCCACAGGTCATCGTGCGTGACAGTTTATAATTGGTGGATGCCGTTGTTTCACTTTTCTGAAGAGTGGATATGATCCACAGTCCACACGGTGCGCGGCCACAGGATCGAAGCCTCGAGGAGGAGGAACGGTCAACGGAACGGTCGAACGAATAGCACGATAAATGGGCCGGAGGACCAAGGGCCCGAGGCACGTCCATTTTATCCGGGCATGAAGATGTTGCCGCGCATGAAGATGTGCTCCCGCCTCACGGACATGAAGATGTGCATACCCCATTTAGCCGGGCATGAAGATATGCTTCCCTGGCCACAAAGCGGTTTGGAGCGCTGAGCCGTGTACTTCGACTTCTTCGGCGACCTCGTGATGGTGGTGAGGTGCTTCTCGACGGAGCAGGACGATGTCACTCACTCGATGGACCCATGGCTTCCGGCGGAGGACGACGGTACCGGCTGGCAACCACGACCACCGTCAGGACGGCGTCGCTCCTCCATCCATGGCCTTTTTCTCGCCTGTGGCTTTGGACGGCCTCTATTTCCTGGACGATGCAAACAGTTTAAACGACCTGATGGCGGCGCTGCAGGCAGGGCAGCCGTTCCCCGGCATGGACATGGGCAAGTGCACGGCTGCACGCTTCCTCCCCAGCAATCACAGGTCGAGCTGGTTTTTCCAACAAGATCACCATCGGAATTATCTCCTGCAGTTTGATTTTTTCCATTAAGATCCTACAGACGCCTGAGATGTTCTTTGGCAAATCTCTTTGTGTAGCAGCCAAGACAGGTCAACGTGGTCAGTTTCTGTATCATGGCTATTTTCACTGCTCCGCTATTGTTGGTTGCAGAATTCGTAATGCTTCAAATCTGATGATGACATTCTAGACTTGTTGGAAATCTCTGTAGTCTTGCATCAGATAGTGCTGTACTTGCATTGTACTCTCACTGTTTTTTTAATTGATGCCGCCGTTAGATTTTTAAATTCAACTTTGACCATTCGTCTTATTCAAAAAATTTGCTCAAATGCGTAAAATTTTAAGTTGTGATTAAATAACTTCAGTGATAAATCAAATTATATCAAAATATATAAAATTTATCAAAAAAAATTGAATAAGACGAACGGTCAAAATTGAATTTAAAAGTCAACGGCGAGAGCACTGTGGTTTGTAATATGTTTGGGATCATCTGAAATGAATAAAAAACCTTTAATTGGATTGTTAGCTATCTCTGCAATCTATTTAGTTGCCTTTTTGTCTAATGTCTGTGGATCAGTCTCCTTATAGTAGTACCAAGCATAATAATTGCATTTATGCTAGGATCCCTTTGAAACTTTGTGGAGGGACCTTAATGGACAGACAAATTAGTCCAGGCAAGATCACCATTCATTCCTTGCAACAGAGTTTCAATCGTTAAAATTCAGAATTTGAGTCTACGCATTTTCGCAAGCAAGAATGTCATCAACCCGTAAAACATGACCAAGTGCGAACAGAGAACCAATCAAGATATCTAAATTGCCAATTTACAGAATAAATCACATTAAGATGCCTAAGCCACTAACAAAAAAAATTTAGTAAGAAAAAACTGCAGGTTTCAAATTGGAAATAGGATGGACAGGAAAAGAGATCCTGCTTCCCTTTCTCAAGATACTGAAGATGACCAATGCACTGAAAATGAAACAACAGCAAACAAATCGCTGGATCAGTTCATCTACAGGCAGACTGCAGCAGGGTCTTCTTCTGCACATGTTCTGATAATGAGTGATCCATTCGCTACAAATTTCCATATATCAATAGCAGCAAATAACGGCAGATAAAAATTATATTTGACTAAAAAAATACCCAGCAAAAATAGGAATAATTTTGATCATTCACGATACCTCAGGTGCACAAAGGGTCATGAGGGAAAGAGTTAACAAATATTCAGAGGAACTACTAACAAATTCATGGTACCAATCATATCATCTACTCCCTCCGGTTTTAAATTATTGAAACCATTGACTTCAACTATCAACTTTGACCATTCGTCTTATTTAAAAAATTTGTTCTAATGTGTAAAATTATTAGTCACGATTTAAATTCCACTAATGAAAATCAAATAATAATAAAATTTAACACATTAGAACAATTTTTTTTTGAATAAAATGAATGGTCAAAATTGATGTTAAAAGTCAAAGTCAACGATGTCAATATTTTAAAACTGGAGGGAGTACTTCAAGAGGCCAAAGCCACTGATACTATTCATGGCATGATTAAAGGGAATTATTAACTTTCAGTTGTATGAAATCCCAAATTCAGGGTATGCAATGTTATCGACAATTGAATGCTATAAAAATTCCGAACTGAGCACCAAACAATCAAAATTCATGCTGACATGTGCAAATGCTACTTGGCAAAGAGATTAATAAAAAGGTATCACTTGACGAATTGAACAAAACTGCCAAATCAGATATGAGATTCATTGATAGAACATTGAGACCAGATCTAGACTAGTTCACACCAATATCATCAACTGCAATATGCAATCAGTACCTTTTAAGGTTTCAAGCACTTCATCAATTCACCATACAACATTCAATCATGCCTCAACTGTCAACACCAACATTTCCATCAAACAAAATTGGAATTTCCTAAATCGATGTTTGCAAATTGCAATGCTGCCCAAGGTGACATGCCATCGATCAATGAAACAGCCAAACCCAAGGCGAGCTGTATGGTGGAGATCCTTGCGGCCAGCTCTTCTCGACATCAGACGTGGAGCAGGAGAACCTGCCGGCGTCGCTGCAGCGGTACTGGTTCTCGGTGCGGATAATGGACCATGAATCATGGAGTCCCTCAGCGTCATCCAAGAAGTAGATGTAACCCGGGTTGGGTTTTCCTGTTTGGAAGGCCCTGGAGCTGCCTCGCCCGATGAAGAGCAGCTGTCCGATGAGGACGAACCTCTGCCAGTAACGCCCGTTGTTCTCGCACCGAAGCCTAAAGATTTGGAAAGACACGGTGCCCAGCCCAGGAGCGCTGAACCTCTTCACCATGAGCAGCCTCCCGTCCGATTCGACAAGATAACGGCCAGCAACCTTCTGCCCGGCTTCCGGCGGCGAGCTCATCCGATGACCAGGGAATTCGTAAAAGCAGAAGCGGCCCCTCATCCTGCCTTGGACAACCTTTACACTGAACACGAAGAGGCACTCCTGAGACGTGAGGAAATAGAAGCCTTCGCAGTGATCGTAACGCATGTATATCACATCCTCGAGCTCCGCGTTCGTGAGTCTCGTGACACTTTGCCACATAAGAGAATTGAGATTGCCTTGCTGTGGCGGTTCCACTGGTTTCCAGTTTGTAACCCCAGAGAGCCACAACACGGCTTTGTGGTGGCCCAAGGTTATGGCGGCGACGAGGTATTGCCCGTCGGGGGTCAGCGCCGGGGACACGGCCGCAGCGAGAATGAGCAGGGCGCTGGATTTGATGCCGAGTTGGAGCTCTTCAGAGAAACCGTCCCCACCCACGCCGTCCGGGAGGCGCGTCTCCTCGCCGGTGAGGAGGTTGAGCAGCGCGTAGCCGCGCCACTGGCCGCGCGCGACGAAGAACCATCCGCCCGGGTAGGAACCAAGGAAGCGCGCGCCACGCGCGTTCTCGGGGACGGCAGGTACGTCGGTGGTGGTCCTGCTGAAGGGGCAGAAGTAGGAGGCCCCCGCGGCGGACGGGCGGAGCAGCCACGGGAGCCTCGGAGGAGTCGCGTGCTCCCGCTGCATCGCGGTGGACCGCCAGTGACTGCACACGCCGGCGCAGGAGGCGCGGTCCACGAAGGACGGTAAGAAGGAGAAGATTTGGTCGAGGAGCTCTTCGGGGAGGTTCGCCCACGAATCCGAGACAGCCGCCTTCTTCATGGCTGCTGGGCGGCGCGCGGTTGGCCAGCCGCTGCTCAGTTCCTGGGAGAACGCCTTCGCGGCGGCCTTGGGCTCGTGGCGGACGCGGAACGGAGGCGATTTCACGCGGCCGCGGCCAGCTGTGTTGGTAAGCCGTTTGCTTCTTGATTCTTGCGAATGCCGCTGGGGTGGTCCCCACTGCTGCAGGGAAGGGAAAAAGGAGGAGGGCTCACTCAGGGGAGATTTTTCTGTTGTTGCCGCTTATGCCCCGTTTGAATCTGATTCTAGAATTATGGGTTTTGGAATTCTAAATTTCGGATGTTAAAATTAAAAAATCTCAACTGTTTGGATTACGAAATTTTACTTAGATTTTTGAATTTTAAAATTCGAATTTTAGAATATTAAAATCCCAATAGTTTAGATTACGAGATTTTATTATTTTAATTATATTGATATGCATTATGATATAAAATATTAAATAATATTTAGATTTATGAGATTCTATAAGATTTTATGATTTTTTAAAAACTCTCCCGTTTGATACTAATATGATTCTTTTTATCTGAATTCTCAAAATCTCCAAAGATTCAAAAGACACCTTAATAAGTAAAAATTTCGGTTCTTGCCTTTCAATACGGGAAGACTTCTATTTAGCCTGTGTTTGAAACAGCAGAAATTATTATATTCTAGATTATAAAGATTGTTTATATAATTTGATTTATAAACATAATCTGGCGTGTAATCAGGCGTGTTTGAAGGCCAAATTATAAAAATTAAGTATCTAGTTTTTTTTTAACTAATGTCCTATTTATCCTTTGTTGTTTAGGAGCGGTGGCAATTTTTATAATAATTAGAGATTTGATAAGGGTAAAATTGTTTTTCATTAGGTGTAATCATCTTTTAGTTACAATAAGTTTATTATAATTTGGATTTTTAGTTTTTATAATCTAGAAAAAATACGACGTGTTTGAAACCACTAACGTTAAATAATCTGACTGGTTGCAAACACGGGCTTAGAGCCTCTAATTACGTTTTTAATTTCAGAACAAGCTACTTTTATGTTTATTTTACATTTTCTTAATTGTTACCACTTGACCTAACCAAAATACTCTTAAAATATATTGGTTACATAAGGAAGTCTGCTCTTTGCCTCTAGCAAGTGCTCTCTGCCACTAGCTCGTGCTTGCTGCCACAGATGCTGTTTGGCACAAAGACGGGCAACGATAATAGTAATGGTAATGAAATACGGAGGCATTAAATGTAAGATGGATAATTATGGAGTTTGTTTGTTTTCCACGCAGTAATGGTAATTGATTCCACCCGCCGGTGGGTTTGCTCCCACATGCGTCGCTTATGGATGCCGAGCCTGTGCTCTTCCCTGCCGCTTACAGAGGCTAGCATGCAGATCTGCACGCCGCTTGTCGACACCAGCCATTGCACTCGCTGGCCACTGCGCGCCACACATCGAAGTCACTGCTCGCGTCCACTGCACTCGCTGGCCACTGCGCCGAGTCGACGCCGTTCTTCGTCGCGGCCCACAGCCCATCCCCCGCCGCCTACTATCGCTGCGAGGCGCCGAAGCTACTGCGACGTGCTGTGCCACCATCCACTGCTGTGCCGTAGACGCCGCGCTGCTGTTTGTCTCCATGCCTTGCACTGTCTTTTGCGGCTGCTGCGCGCCGAATCCATCGCCATCGTGCTGCTGTTTCGGTGCCACACCCTGCGCCGCCTTCTGCTGCCGCCGCACGTCGAACCCGCCACCGAGCCGCCTTCCGCTGATGCCACACGCCGAATTCGCCGCCGCGCCGCCGTTCGCTGCTGCCACACGTCGAATCCGCCGCCGGCCACTAGCTACTGCCGAAGCCGTTGCCGCCCTGCCGACGCTGCTGCGCACCTAAGCCCCTGTCTCAACGTGACACAATGAGTTATGGATGAGAGGAGTCAGAGGAGTGAGGAGATGAGACTTTGCAATGAGATTCGTTACAGATGCTAGACGAGCGGGATCGGTCTTCTGAAGGACGGGAACCAATAACAGAGTAATCTAATTACAGACGAGCTAAAACAAACGGAAAAGAACATTTTTAGTTACCGCTGTGACCTGTTTACATCGTAATTTGAACCAACCAAACAGCACCTAAGTATATGTCAAAGCTCGTGCTTGCTGCCACTAAGAATATGTCAAAGAAAATTTTGACAGCAGGCATCTATATTTTGAAAAAAAAATAGAGATATTAAACAGCTAACAGTGTATAGTCACCGTATAGCATATAAGACATAAAAATGACATCAACTGAGCAAAAGATCAATGCATAAAATTCTGAATAGCATCCACCAAATCCGGTACAGATTTTTTGAGTTCCAAAACACATCCATTTAAAATTACATAGTATCCAGAGGCTTGCATTTCTAAAACCATAACAGAATTACAAAACAGAATTCACTTCTTGCATTTTCTAGAAGTTATCTTCCTAGCAGCCGACTTAGAGAGAAATTTTGTAGCTCTTGGAGGCGTGACCATCTCTTGACTTGCATTAGGTCCATCATGCGATGAAAGTGCAAGTTGCCTTGAACAAATAGAGAATATGTAAAGTTACAAGAACTAAAATCTAGAAAAAAAAACAGCAAAGCTAAGAGCTTAAATTGTTTAATAAACTCCTTGTCACAGGTCCTAAACTATTATGGTCCATCTCCTGACTTCCATTATGTCTATCACATATCACAAGTGCGAGTTGACTTGACAAAATAGAGAGCATGTCATATTAAATGAACTAAAATTCTTGAAACAGAGAAAAGAAAAAACACTTTCTAACCTCCTTGTCACAGGTCTCCGACTACTATTGCTTAACCCATGTGTGACAATCTCCTGTCTCTTAGGTGTGATGCTACTACCAGCTTCTCTTTGCTCCGGTCCTAGTGTCTTCCTTATTTAGCATGACTCTGCCCCTTATGCGCCCGGCCACCGCACCCTGCAGCAGCGCTCGTCGACGACTCGCGCCCAGCTCGCCTGGCCTCTGATGTGTGCCCAGCCAACGACGCACGCCCCTGCGTGCTCGGCCGACAACGCACGCCCTGCGCGCCCGGCCGCCGACGCGCGCCCTAGCAGACTGCGCGGCCCGCCGCGCCTAGCCGCGGACATGCTTGCCCGCCCGACTGCCTCCAAGCTAACCCTAGGCGATGGAGCAGGGAGGAGACTCGAGCAGCAGGAAGAGGAAAGGTAAAGTCCCGATTGAAAATGTTCTGTTCGTAGGATAAGTGAAGTAGGGTAGAAATGTCATTTCTAATTAAAGAAAATATAAAAAAAATAAAACGTGGATTAAAGTAAACAAATGCATGTTCTAAAACTAAAAACGCAATTAGAGGCTCCGAAAAGCTTACGTATTAAGGGGTAACAACCGAAAAATCTCGGCCCAGGGGGTGGGGGTGTGAAATTAGAAGCTACTAGAAATAATGAATAATTTCATATGAGGTTTTGTTTGGATGGGAAAAAACAGCTCAAATCCTGACGTATACCACTTGAATCTAAACAAAAATGATGTTTTCACAAATCATTTAGATTATAATCATTTTAAACATTCTCTATTTTTATACTAGACTAGAAGTGAGACATATTTTAAATGAGTTTGATTCACTGATTTTGATTAAGGATGATAATGATTTCTAAAGAGAAACTAAAACACCTCGTTCTTTCTCAATGAATTTGGAACCATATCAAAGTTCTGATTCCGATCTGACAGCTAGAAAAACGAAGATGACGCGTTCCATGTGTCTGCACAGGGAGATAGCGCGCTATATATACGTAAATAATAAAATATAATCTCTTGGCGAGGTCTGAGAGGTTTCTTGATGTGTGGGCATGTGAGCTGAGGTGCGTAAGAATCCTGGAAGGGTCCATTTCAAGTGGATTCTGTATTTTTCTACATACCATTTCAGAAAGATGATCATTGTAGCATTTGAAACTTCTGTTATAAAAATTAGTAGCATTGTCACTTTTTCAATTCATCTCCTTTTACTTCCATCCTTCGTCTCCTATTTCTTCAGCATTACTATCATATCTTGCAACTACTAAAATCCCCAGATTTCCTAGTTGAAAGCTACGGAATGGACGGTCAATGCGGAATACTCGTAGGTAGATGGTGAGAAAACCTACTGAACATAAAGAAAATGTTTACAGTTAAATTTATGCCAAAAATATTACATTTAGCAAGGATAAAAAAAATCATAAGTTAAAAAAAAAACAGGACCTAACCGTTCCTCCCATTCGCAAACCGTCTTCTCCCTCTGCTCTCCTTTCCGAAGGCCATGACCAAGAAGCCAAGAAGCATCCTTTCTCATCGTTAAAGGGGGGCAAAATTACAGCAGACGGTACTCATAACACACCACTTTAAGGACCCGCTCTTGATGCACATCGCGTATAGCTGTCCCTCACATCCAATGACCAGCGAGTATCTCTGCAATTTATTTAGTTGCCTTTTTGTCTAATACCTGTCGATCAGTTCCCTTTTGCCAAGCATAATAATTGTATTTATGCTGGGATCCCATTGAAACTTTATGTGGAGTGACCTTGATGGACAGGCAAATTAGTCGAGGCAAGATCACCATTCATTCCGTGCAACAAAAAATCCAAAGCGTTAATATTCTGAATTTGAGTCTACGCATTTTTGCAAACAAGAATGTCATCAACCTGTAAAACATGACCAAGTCCAAACCGAGAACCAATAAAGATGTCTAAATTGCCAATTTACAGAAACCGCATTATGATGCCTATGCCACTGACAAAAAGAAACTCTGTACAAAAAAAAAACTGTTGGTTGCAAATGTGAATTGTTGGAAATCTCTTTAATAGTTAAAATTCTGAATTTGAGTCTACGCATTTTCACAAACAAGAATGTCATAAATCTGTAAAACATGCCCAAGTGCGAACAAAGAAACAATAAAGATGTCTAAATTGCCAATTTACAGAGTAAATCGCATTGGAAATATGATCTTGGTCGACAGGAAATGAGATCCTGCTTCCCTTTCTCAAGATACTGAAGTCATTGAGCAGCACAAGGACAAGGACCTATGTGCTCAAAATGAAACAGCAACAAACAAATCACCTCAGTTCATCTACAGACAGACTGCAACAGGGGCTTCTTCTGCCCCCGTCTTGTTAATGAGTGAACCATTCGCTACAAATCTCCATATACCATAAGCAACAAATAACGGCAGACAAAAATTATATTTGACAAAAAAATACCTAGCAAAAATAGGAATAATTATGATCATTCGCGATACCTCAGGTACACAAAGGGTCATGAGGGAAAGAGTTAACAAATATTTAGAGGAACTACTAACAAATTCATGGTACCCAATCATATCATCTACTTCAAGAGGCCAAAGCCACTGATACTATTCATGGCATGATTACAGGGAATTATTAACTTTCAGTTGTATGAAATCCCAAATTCAGGGTATGCAATGTCATCGACAATTGAATGCTATAAAAATTCTGAACTGAGCACCAAACAATCAAAATTCATACTGACATGTGCAAATGCTACTTGGCAAAGAGATTCATAAAAAGGTATCACTTGACGAATTGAACAAAACTGCCAAATCAGAAATGAGATCCATTGATAGAGCATTGAGACCAGATCTAGACTAGTTCACACCAATATCATCAACTGCAATATGCAATCAATACCTTCTAAGGTTTCAAGCACCTCATCAATTCACCATACAACGTTCAATAAGGTTTCAAGCACCTCATCAATTCACCATACAACGTTCAATCATGCCCCAACTGTCAACACCAACATTTCCACCCGGTCACAGAATACAGTGACTTTCATTAAACAAAATTGGAATTTCCTAAACCGATGTTTGCAATGCTGCCCAAGGTGATACGCCATCGATCAATGAAACAGCCAAACCCAAGGCGAGCTGTATGGTGGAGATCCTTGCGGCCAGCTCTTCTCGACTTCAGACGTGGAGCAGGAGAACCAGCCGGCGTCGCTGCAGCGGTACTGCTTGTCGGTGCGGATAATGGACCATGAATCATGGAATCCCTCAGCGTCATCCAAGAAGTAGATGTAACCCGGGTTGGGTTTTCCTGTTTGGAAGGCCCTGGAGCTGCCTCGCCCGATGAAGAGCAGCTGTCCAATGAGGAAGAACCTCTGCCAGTAAGGCTCGTTGTCCTCCCAACAAAGCCTAAAGACCTGGAAAGACACGGTGCCCCGCCCTGGAGCGCTGAACCTCTTCACCATGAGCAGACTCTCGTCCGATTCGACGAGGTAACGGCCGGCAACCTTCTGCCCGGCTTCCGGCGGCGAGCTCATCCGATGACCAGGGAATTCGTAAAAGTAGAAGCAGCCCTCGATATGGAATTGGTCGTCGTCTTCTAGTTGTACAACATGTACATCGATCACGAAGAGGCGCTCCTGAGACGTGAGGAAATAGAAGCCTTCGCTGTGATCGTAAATCATGTATATCACATCCTCGAGCTCTTCGTTCGTGACACTTCGCCACATATCAGAATTGAGCTCGTCTTGAAGTTCTGGTTCCGCTGGTTTCCAGTGGTTCAAGTTCGACCCGGAGCGCCACCACACGGCTTTGTGGTGGCCCAAGGTTATGGCGGCGACAAGGAAATGCCCGTCGGGGGTAACCGCCGGGGACACGGCCGCAGCGAGGATGAGCAGGTTGCTGGATTTGATGCCGAGCTGGAGCTCTTCGGAGATACCGTCCCCACCCACGCCGTCAGGGAGGCGCGTGATCTCCTCGCCGGTGAGGAGGTTGAGCAGCGCGTAGCCGCGCCACTGGCCGCGCGCGACGAAGAACCAGCCGCCCGGGTATGAACCAATGAAGCGCGCGCCATGCGCGTTCTCGGGGACGGCAGGTACGTCGGTGGTGGTCCTGCTGAAGAGGCCGAAGTAGGAGGCCCCCGCGGCGGACGGGCGGAGCAGCCACGGGAGCCTCGGAGGGGTCGCGTGCTCCCTCTGCATCGCGGTAGACCGCCAGTGACTGCACACGCCGGCGCAGGAGAAGCGGTCCACGAAGGACGGTAGGAAGGAGAAGATTTGGTCGAGGAGCTCTTCAGGGAGGTTCGCCCACGACCACGAGAACACCGCCGCCTTCATGGCTGACAGGCGGCGCGCGGTTGGCCAGCCCCTGCTTAGTTCCTGGGAGAACGCCTTCGCGGCGGGCCTTGGGCTGGTGGCGGAACGGAGGCGATTTCACGCGGCGGTCTGGTAAGCCGGACGTGAGGGTCTGGTAAGCCGCTTGCTTCTTGTTTCTTGCGAATGCCGTTGTGGTGGTCCATACTACTTCAGGGAAGGGAAAAAGGAGGAGAGGTGGGCCGAGGATCGAAAGCTTGGGAGCACGGAAGGTCAATGGAACGGTCGACTCTTTTGATTTTAAATTATTGACATTATTGATTTTTAATATCAATATCAATTATTTATTTTATTATAAAAATTTGTTCAAATGTGTAAAATTTTTAGTCATATTTTAAATACCACTAATAATAAAGTAAATAATAGTAAAATTTTTTATACTTAATAAATTTTTTGAATAAAATAAATATTTAAAGTTAACGTTAAAAGTCAACGACGTCAATATTTTAAAATCGGAGAGATTACAATTTAAATACCGAGCCTGCTTATGCTCTACAGTACTTAGCATCACTTCTTTTGATGGTGTCGCTGGATGCCCAAGCATTGCAGCAGCTGAAATCTAGCTTTTCACAATCACATATAAATTGTTTGTTTCTACTCATCAACAAATGACGCTGCATTGAAATCAAGCTTAGTTAATATTAACCAAGCCCCCCTTGTCGATCGAGGAATTGATTTAAACTAGAAATGCATCTCTTATTCCTCATAAACCCTGGTCCTCGAGCTCTGACGCGACTCGTATATCGACGGCGTTAAGCTCTGCGTATGCAATCCTATGACCGGTGATATGGTTGTGCTCCCCGAACTTTGTGGTGATGACATGCCAGGATACTGCGCATGTGCGCTGCTCACCGGCGATGACCTCCAACATCTGCCGACGTTCTTCCGCGTGCTTCTCGTGTACAGCCGACACGGATTCCCGGCTCTCCGCTGCTACTCCTCGGACGAAGGCCGTTGGAGCCCACAAGTCAGAAAGGCAAGCCGCAAGATCACCGGCGAGGCGTTGCGCCGCCTTAGTCCGGCTGTCGTCCTTCGTGGCGCTGCCTACTGGCCTTTGTACCATGGTGCGTTCGGGGTGCACTGAGCACTCGAGAAGTGGAGAATGTAAAGCTGCTTATGTATCCAAGTGATCCCTACTGGGGCAACAGATTGTTAGGAGTGTCACCGGAGGGGCGTCTGAGCTATTCTCTCTGTTTTGTAATTGATGTTGTCATTGATTTTTAACATTAACTTTGACTATTTGTTTTATTAAAAAATTTAGTTTAAATGTGTAAAATTTTAAGTTGTGATTTAAATAACTTTAATGATAAATAAAATTTTAACAAAATATATAATATTTATTAAAAAATTTTGAATAAGACAAATAGATAGTTGAAGAATAGCGATAGTAACAATTAAAGAACACAAAGAGTACATCTTAGCGAGGCCATGCGGTGACATACCGTCCGACAAATCACAGCAGCCCCTGAAACCTTGCGGCCCGAAGTTGTCAACATCATTTTGCGATTGCAGGAGCCAAACATTCCGAGAATCTGAATCTATGCAAGCATGGCTGTAGTACAAGATGGCTTGATGTCGCACGTCCATGCAGTCGAAATAGATCTGGTGACGCTAGCACGCCATGCTTACCGAATTTGGAAAAATCACTTTGTCATGCTTACCAAATTCTACAAATCATCAGAAAAAGCAACATAAAAAAGAGTAAACATATCAGAACATATTGTTAAATAAATTCTTGCGGTTATACTTCTTATTGCGCAGTAGGTTGTACACCAGAATAACTATGACTTTGAGAAAAATGAGAGAGGGCATAATAAATTCCGTTTTGGATAAGCTTCAGCTAACCCGCCACCAAGTACGTGAGTGCAGGACACATGCATGACTAAGCGTCACACGATCACATGACTAAGCTGTTTTTTGCGGTTTTCGATGAAACAAGTTTGATCCGATTTAGAGGGTCGGCTGGTTTTTGGTTTAATAAATTTAAAAAAAATTGAAAATTCAAAAATAATGAATTTTCGAAAACCGATCAAGCCGGCCAAAAAACCGAAAAAACCGGTGAAAAACGCTCGAACCGATTTGATTTCAAATTCAAAAATAGTACACAAAAAATGGACCAGTTTTCTCCAAAAAAATTGATTTTTGAATTTTCTCGATTTTTACAGTTTACTGTAACGACTTTTCTGATTTTTTTTTCTGAAACCTTGATCAGAGAACGTCTGCTCCAAGTGTATACTCCCTCTGTTTTTTAATTATTATCGCCGTTGAATTCTAACTTCAATTTTAACTATTCATTTTATGCATAAAAGTTCGATGAAGATCATATATTTTGTTATAATTCACTTTATTATTAAAGATATTTTAATCACACTTTATAATATTATATATATTTAAATTTATTTTTTAAATAAAATAAATGGTTAAAATTGATGTTAAAAATCAATCAACGACAAATAATTAACGAAAAGAAGGGAGTATATCAGGCAGCCGTAAACAACAACAATTAGCCTGCACGTTGATCCGACGTCTGCAAGCAACCGATGGTGTGTTGTTTGATGAATATTTTACTTGAGAATTGATATTGCAATACAATAAAATACTAAGAGAGAGTGTTGCCGTATGCATGTACTACATGCACACGTACGGCCGGCCGCTCGATTCGTTCTCACAAGAAAATACGGCGCAAGTCGTTGCCCGATCGTTGCTATGATGCTATCCAATCCAGCAGATTAGTCTCCGCATGCACAACAAATCCACCGCTGCAAAAGATGCGCGCGTACAGAACAAACTCAAAAACGAACTACTCGCCTTTTCTTCTTATTATCGGCACCACCGCACAAGCATGTCGTCAAAGCACCAGCATATCTTGTAGATCGCTGGTCGCCCAACACCTCAAGTCGTTCTCGTTTTGCCGATCGGTAATGGCACCGCAGCAGCAATCAACCCGATCCGCAAAGCACCGAGGGTTCCTCTCGCGGTGCCGTCGGAAGGAACGACGCCGCCGCCACATCGCGCCCGTCCAACACGGCGACAGTGGCGTGGCCATACCAGACGACGTTCTCGGGCGTATCTTCGCCGATTTTCTTGACGGGGCTTCCGTCGTCCGGTGCGTGGCCACGTGCAGGCACTGGGCTGGCGTCGTAGTCCGCGACGCGGCTGTAATCTCCCGCGCCCTGCAACACCT
>BCLF01000046.1:2150436-2178404 GCA_001602275.1 Zoysia japonica | reverse complement strand
CGCGCCCCTGCACTGCGCCGCCCCTGGCTCCGCGCCGCCCCTGCCCCCTACGCGGCTAGGCGCCTAGCCCAGTGCATCCCCTGCACCACGCCGCCTTCCCACCTTCTGTCCACCTCCACCGAAGCCGCTGCGCCGTCGCCCTTTGCCTCTACTTTGTCGAGCAGCCTAGAGGCCAGCCGCTACTGCTACCATCTCTACAGGAACCACCATCAGATCTCACGCGACACACCCCCAGTTGGCCCGAACCGCGATGACCATGGACATCGACTACGTCCAGGCCTCCCGCCTCCTCAAAAAAAATTACATCCTCAGGTTAGGTATAATCAGATCCCAAAATGTAATCTTCCCCCTGGAGTTTTCAGATCTTCGTTTGGCAGTCGGGTGGATCTAAATCGTGTTGTTTATTGTTTGCCGTGGTATGCAAGATGTGCTGCAGCGGATCTACCTCGAGCTGGAGCCGTCCAAGAAGATTAAGGAGAATCGATTAGGAGAGAGGGTCAATACAATTTATATGTTCGTTGTGCATTGTAACTACATAGTGTATTTTTTATTCTAAAGCAAATTTCTTATTCGTTATTGGAAAATTTTTCATTCCCTTATTTACCATCTAAATTTTATTCTTCCCTTATCCGCCGTCAATTCTAATTTTGCTTCCCCACTGTACCATTAACGTTATATTACGGTAACAATGGCTAACGGAATCCATCACTTTTCTTCATAATGACGTTTTATCCTCGTCCTCTCGCATATCCATCAGAACTGCCTAACGTTCCCCGCAACCCTAACCCTCATTGCATCACAAAGCCCCAGGCGGCACGCTGGAGGCCACGGGGTCGGGCGGGGCGCTTAAGGCCAAGAGGTCGGGCGGCGGGCGAGGCGCGCTGGAGCCCGCGCGCGGAGGCGCTGTTGGCTGCGTGCGAGGCGCGCTGGTCGAGCCTGCGCTAGGAGGCGGCCGCGCGCGAAGGCGCTAGAGGTCGGCGCGGGGAGCTGGACCCAGCCGGCGTTGGAGCAGTGGAGTGCGGTTCGCTGAAGAAGGCGAGTTCTGGAGCAGACAAGCTGGAGCCGGCTGGCGCAGAAGCAGACACACTGGAGTCCTGTACAGGGCACAAGAAGCAAAAGAAAATTTCTGGATTGACTATATCATTATGCTTTAGTTATTTTTTCTTCACCTCGGTAATTAGTGACAAAGCTGTGGTTATTTTACATGAACTTCACGCTAACCTGCTAGACAATGATATTTTGATGTTTAAACTTGTCCCTATTGGTGACATAAACCTATGGTTATGAACCACAATATTTTGTGACAAGCTCCTGAATGTGATAAATGTGAAATGGTCTCATATTTTGGGTTTCAAATGATTCTTCCATGTTAATGGTTGTGAACTGTTTTTCCAGAAAATTTCTTTGGTCAATTGTACGCAAGCGTCAGTTATAGAAACTTTTCACCGTTGCCATATAGAATAGACCTGTGTTTCCTGATATTTTGCTAAGCTTTGCCATCGGTACACACTGCTCTCAGCATGTAATTCGTTTTGAGGAGCAATCTGGTCCTTTTCATCATTGCTGCACAATCAGTCTGTTAGATTATAACGTTAATGGTAGATTGGGGAAGCAAAATTAGAATTGATGGCGGATAAGGGAAGATTAAAATTTGGATGGTAAATAAGGGAAGAGAAAATTTTCCAATGGCGAATAAGGAATTTGCTCTTTATTCTATCAGGTACGTGGCACTTCTAAACTGAATTTTGTAAAGGACAACCCAAATGTTACTGCATTAGATGAATTCATTCAAAAGAAGTATCTAAGAAATTAGTACAGGATTGATAGTTCCTTTTCTTATGCTATTTTCTGCAACCACACTTGGCAACCAAAAAAATGGGAGCCTTTCCTGTGTTCTATTCATTGTTTTCCTACCTCAGACTTACTTTTTCTTTATATTTCAGCTGAAGCTAAAATATTGATTGCAGTTTGCTGGTGCCTACGGACAGTGTCTGTGCGATTTCCAATTCTTCAGTCTTAGCTCTCACATGGAAAGCTTGCCCTGTGTTCATTGTTCTCATGCTTACAACTACCACCTATGTTATCACTCCAGAGCCCATATATTTTTTTTGGATAAATATGGTCAGTTGGTCGCATGAATTCTGAGCCACCTGTCTTCTACACATTTAGTTATATCCCTTTTTTTGTTTGAAACATATATATTAGTTGCATATTTCTAGGGGGCTATTGTTTTGTCAACTGATATTGAGCATGCTATGCTTCTTTTCCTACTTTCCTTCAAAATTGTTGGTTCATAAATGAGTGTTTTCTCTCATGTCCTAGGCTCAAATTGGCGCATCAGCATTGCATCTTGAGACCAAGCCCTTAATTGGAGGTCAACCGTAAGAGTTGGTAGTTTTTGAAACAAGGCTAGAGCCTTGGGGAAAGGCCTGCTGACTGATGTGGACGGAAAATAAACTGATTCTAAGACTTCAAAATCAGCCCATGGTGCAGGTAGATCACTATACCACAGCTCAGTATATGTTATTCTTGAATTTCCTCTATATACATGCGATTTGATTCAATTTGCCCAAGTGCTCTAGTGCTGTTTTTAATGTTTAGATATAGAGCTCTAGTGTTGTGTCATGTTTAGATATACATTCACTCGACTTGATGAATGTGAACTTATATTTCAGATGGGAGATTATAACTTCAAGTGATGCATGCAGCTCTGATTGGACAAAGTGGCCATGGTGACTGTTTTGTACATCTAAGTTAGGGACAAAACTTTTGTAATGACATTCTAGAGATGGAGCATTTTGTAAAGAGTGCAAGGGAACCACATAAGTGTCCTGTAGCATTACTTCCATCTTATGTTCTTTAATTCCAATGAATTATGTGCTTCAAATGGTCTATGAGAGATCTAATGCTATTAATATGAATTGTGAACTTATTCAGTTTGTTTGTGTTTTCTGAGTGTATTGTTTGAATGGCTAGTGGTGGACATGATTTTGAGTTTTGTCTGTGGCTATATAATTTTGTGCACTATTTATTTTGTTCGTATGGGAGATTTAGAATTTGTATGGGAGATTTATGTTGTATAACTTTCTAATAGCGTCAGACTGTCTGTCGCTATATCTAACATATAGCGACAACTCGTCTGTCGGTATAAGTTAATATTCCCGTTAGACGGTCTGTCAGTAAATGTAGTCCGTCGGTATTTTTATATATTGACAGCACTATCACCGACAGATCAGGTCTGTCAGTAAAACTTTTTAGTGACAGACTGTCTGTCGTTATATCGGTTTTTAGAGACAGAAAAGCTGTTGTTATAGATGGGTTGGGGTATAGTGTCTCTACAGTTGGGAGTATACTTGACCAAAGTGAGCCGACATGAGGGTCGACTATTTTGACTCAGCCTGAGCATAGCCTGGCACGATGAGCAGACAGACCATTCCTGAAACATGACACGATCTATGCCTAATCTAAGCCTAGTCGTAGGCCCACTAGCCTAGCCCAAGTATGACCCATTTAAGACGGTCTGATTAGGATCGTCAGATGTTTATTTAATATTTAACATAAAAATATACGTAATTTGACATATAACATTTAAAATTTAAAGTACTATATAATTATTTTTCAATAATTTCTAAAAAATAAAGATTTCTACTTCTTTTGGGCTTCCGGCCATGCTTGGGCCTAGGGAGCCGGCTCGTGGGCCAGCACAACATGACCCTGTCAGTTATGCCTTTGGCCAGCATAACATCATGTTTGACTGTTCGTTTTATTTCGAAAGTTTGTATAAATATAAAATAAACAAACCAACATTAAAATATTTCTACTAATAAATTAATTTATAATAAAATAAATAATATTTTATACAATTCAAAATAAGATAAATAATCAAAGATGATTTTAAAAGTTAATATAATGGTGGCCTATCACCCTTTCTCAACAGGGGATTAAAGTTTCTTTACCATGTACTAGTGGCGTTAGGCGAAGCAGTGCAAATACTTGCAAAATATTATTACTCGTCCGATGGCATTTTGGTCGGTTATATTTTTTTTTTCTTAAATGAAATTAAACGGCCATCTAAATAGCATCTAAACACTAAACGGCTATCCTCGTCTCGGTCTAAATACTGTCTAAATAGAATTAAATGGCGTCTAGACAGGATTAAACAGCCTCTAAACATAGATGGCCAAAAAAAAAAGTTAGATGGTGGTTGACTGACTGTCTACCTTTTATCGTTTAGAAAAACATTGATTTTTCTTAGGGATGCAGATTTTCAAATTTGTGGGTCGGCCCACGACTCAAAAAATCTCCTAAATGAACTAAGATTTCATCTCACCTATACAAATTGATCACTTAAATATACTAAGGAGATGACCCCCAACTACCTATTGGGTACCCATTTGCATCCCTAATTTTCGTACTTATGTACACCCAACAGTTTTATTTCAGCCTGGCCACCACTGATACTGAATTCCTACATGTTAATTTTAAAGTTCCACTGCCTCTCTTCACATCATTGGGTCGTCTTAGGATCTATGAACCGGTGCCTAAATATATCACAACCACCTCAAACAATGTTACAAAGAAGCCACCCCTCAATTGGTACCACTCCTAATCTATCTCATATTTATCATTTTCGATACGGCTTGTTGTGTGGACACAAATCCATCGCAATATATACATTTCTACTATATTTTGTTATTGGACATATCATCTTTTATTAGTAAGACAACAATACGTCCCATATAACATGATAGACCAGATTGTGCCATAGAATTTAACTTTTACCTTCTCCCATGTAGGATGCTAGAAGCTTGATGTTATTTTAAGTACCTGGCCTTAATTCTGGTACTAACACATTCAAAAATATACTATCCCTCTAAAGCTTCAATCCCATGTGACGGAAAGCGTCTTTCTTGCTCAACACAGGACCATCAAATATAACATCTTCCTCAAATACAATAGCACCGAAATCATTCCTCGTAAATTCTGTTTAGATCTACTCAATCTAAAACAATTTGACTGTAACTCAATCTGTAAAATTCTAACTTCTTTTTAGGGTAAATTCCTTATCACCCATTCAGAAAATTTTAAGTTCTTTAATTATCACCCACTCAAAATTTCTAATTTTCTTATCAACCAACAATTTAACTTTCTTTTATTATTACAACTCCCATCCATGAGGGGGGGGGGGGCTTGAAAAAGGACTTGTTTGCCCTTATGTCATTTTTTGCTAAGTTTTCTCATTACACATTTTAGTGGATGTTGTTGGAATCAGTCCCCCCGCTCTCTCTCTCTCTCTCTCTCATCCACATTATGGCATGAGCTCAAAAGAAAATAAAATGGTTCAGATCGAATTTCAACATTTGAATTTATGTTTAAATTAGAAGTGAAATTTGTTCATTTTGAAAATTTATATGCCTCAAAACCCAACAACATCCACTAAAATGGGTAATGAGTAAATTTAGCAAAAATGATAGAGGGGGCAAATAAGCCTTTTAATGTCCCAAAATATATAGAAGTGATGAATAAGGAAAAAAAGTTAATATTAGTGGTTGATATGGAAACTACATTTTTTAAGTGGCAGATAAGTAACTTTATGTTTTTTAGATAGTGACAAGGAATTTGCCATTCTCTTTAACCCCAGTGCTGGTATCATTCACTAACCCCACACCATCCGTAAGGAGCATATACAAGGGATATCACCTTGTATCTCTCTTGTGCCTCATATATCACAAAAAGTAAAACGATAAGGGCTCAGAGATGATCCCTTGTTGCAGCACTATATTAAATAGGAAATCATCGGTGTCTCCTTTCCCTTGTTCGAACACTTGTCACAATATTATTGTATATATATCCTAATAAGATTAATATACTGCTGGGCACTTTATCATAAAGTCTTCATCCGGTAAATGAAGAGCCTAAGCAGATCTTTTTCTCTCCATTGTATCTCTTCATAAGTTGGCAGAAAAATTACATCCATAGTGGATCTTTCATATTGTATAAAACCAAATTGGTTTCAAGCTACAGCTTTTTCCGTGCATGCCCGCAATAGGGCATTGGGGTTTCATTAAACATTTTTGTCCCTAAAAATAAGGCATTTTATGATTGATGGAAGTAATTCATTTTAAACTTTGACAATGAATAGAAAAAACATAGATATGGTGTAAATGATATTACTAGACTCAACGTAAAAACTACTATCATTTTATATAACTCTTCTTATTTAAGATATTTTTTAAAGATATAATCAATTAGAATTAAAAATGGTTCTCCCTTATGTTGAGGAACAACAAGCACATACGTCTTCATGGATCTAAAGTGTATATAAGGCGCAACACACATAGCGTGCACAACTAGTTGTCTTTTTGTGCAGTTGTCACAAACACGGACATGCAAAAGTAATAGAGTAAATTCCTTACTGACCCTTGAAAATTTATCCATTCCCATATCCGCCCTCCAAATTTTCCAATTTCCTTATTCGCTCTCATTCTTAATTTTTCTTCCCTAATTCCCATAACTGTTATATAATAACAGATTTTTTTGTCCATCTAAATTGAAAAGGACCAAAATACCCCTAAAACTAAGGGAAGTAAAATTTGATATTCTTAAAACCTTATGTTTTCATAAAAAAATGATTTATATTTTTGAAATCATAATTTTGTTATGTTCGTTGTAGTCACATACATGTTTAAAAATATCAATTTTTACTTCCCTTAGTTTTAGGGGCATTTTGGTCTTTTTCAACTAAGATAGATAAAAAATCTGTAATTATATAATAACAGTTAGGGCGAATTAGGGAAGAAAAAATAAGAATGAGGGTGAATAAGGGAATTGAAAAATTTTGAGGGCGAATAAGAGAATGGATAAATATTTAAGGCAAATAAGGAATTTGCTCTAAGTAATACTCCCTCCATCCCAAAATAAGTATGTTTTTAAAAATTTAGAAATCAACATTGATCATTCATCTTATTCAAAAAAATTACAAAAATACAAAAACAAACAAGTCATGCTTAAACTATTTCTAATGATGAATCATTTCACAATAAAATAAATAGTGTTTTTTCACAAATTTTTGAATAATACGAATTATCAAAGGTAGATCTTTGAAAATATAGAATGACACTTATTTTGGGATGGAGGGAGCAACATCTATTTCTGAATGAGCAATCGACTCCTAGATTAACAAACACTTGATGCTAAATTTTCTCCAATACACATGTGAGTTGTATATCTTTGTATAATAGAGAGAAAAGGATAGCCCATATATAATGTGGGATTTATCTACAGGACAATATATAATATTTGCTTCGTTTGTAGAACATTAATAAAAAAAAACTTAGCATAAATATATATAGAGACAAAGCATCAATGTCCTACAGATCAAGCTTTTTTGTTTAGTGTGCTACTCGCAAAATCAACTTAATCAATATTCTATAGATAAATTTCCCTATATTATGTCACCATCCTGTTGCTAAGTACTACTCAAACTATTATGAAATTATTATCACCAGCTAATTCATATTTCAATTAACCGGCGACAACAATTTCAAAAACAGATAGAGTATTGTCTAACTACCCCCTCTGCAGATTAACTATAGAGGGGACTAACTTCTCAACAGTTCATGTAAACAACCGTTTCTGCATAAGAAGAAAAAGAACAAATATTAAATAAGAGTCTCACAAAAGTTTAGGCTTTCTGTGGCCAATACCACTGGAGAGCTTGTCAATGGGAAAGGCACGTATCTGGGTCGACTGAGGATATATCGAACTTGTGTGATTTCCAAAGTACTCTATCCTGTTTCAAAATATTGACACCATTGATTTTAAATATCAACTTTGACTATTCGTCTTATTCAAAAAAGTATGATAAATATTATATATTTTATTAGAATTTGTTTTATCACTAGTGGTGTTTAAAACATAACAAATAATTTTATACTTTTGAATAATTTTTAATAAGACAAATGATCAAGTTGAGGTTAAAAGTCAATGGTGTCACTATTTTAAAATTGGAGGGAGTAGCTCAAAAAAAGATGTGCTGTCGCTCACATTTTGTAAAATTAAAATAAAAGTACCTACCACCCTACGGCGTCTAAAATGGTTATACAGTTTGCTATAAATGGAAAAGGAATATGAACTCTTTCTTTCTCTCTCTCTCTCTCTCTCTCTCTCAACTGAATATATCTTGATTCCTGTTTTCTATTTTTTTTTACCATCCATGTCCACAAAATCCATCCTTATGTATATAATATATAATGTACTACAAAGTTTCTTGTAAGATATGAACCAAATGATCAAATTAAATATAAAACAAGAGCAATTGCCTAATGAGAGTGTTGACAACTCACATTAGAGAATCGATGATGGGAGGAGAGAGAAGCTTAAAAAGCCAATATGTATATTAATGATGAAAATGGTACCTGTAGAATTGATCAAATCAGGAAAGATGGTACCATTTAGAATCAACCGAATCAAGAAAAATCGAAGATTAATTTGATACATGGCATTACAATTTTATAAAATTGGAGATATGCCATTGTGATCCATGTCATTGAAATAGATGCCCCCATATCATCGACACGGTGGTGACATATTCAAAAACTGGCAAAATCATAATGGCATACATTTGACCCACCAGAAAATCAACCAGTACAAGCCTCCGCATGATGGCTCATTCATCAACTCTAATTTTGCATTTCGGTCGAACTTCATTCCAGTAGGATGATCTTGCATTGATAGTTGTTGAGATAATTAAAGAATGTTGATAATGCATGAACCGATGGTTCTAAGAGATAATTGATCACTGGATCATTTGGATACATCAAATTGGTAAAAAAAATTTCCTAAAAGAGTGTCTCCTTCAGAAGATGGCAAAAAGGATATGGGATGAATGTTTCCTGACGATTGTTAAAGTTAAAAGTGCCAAAGAAAAGGGTCTTGCTACAAAATTGGCTAGTAGTCCTGCTTTTCTCTTGCATTGGATTGTCGATGATATTTTGCACATTTTGTTGTGGTGGAAGGTGATGGTGTGGTAGGGATTATCTCTCCCCAAAGCTTAAGAGTTAATAGATGAGAGAGTAGGTCTGAAATCTTGCTTGCCTTATTCCATCGATGGCACCAGCCTTATGTAGCCGGCTGGATTACAGAATACTATTTAGACTCGAATTATTAGGGCTCTAGTTATAACAAACTACCTCTTGACTCCAACAAACCGAAACAGACCTTATCTGATATGCTAATAACTAAAAATGAAATCAAAACAAACTAACACGAAAACTAATCTGCAAGCATTGCAATTCAAGGCCCATGTTCAGGTGGGACAACTCCTTCTTTGGTATGTATTTCCCCACATAACATCTCTCTCTTCCTCGAGAAGCAGCTTGTCCGCAAGCTGAAATTCTGGATAACACTGCTGGAACTGATACAAATCTTCCCATGAAGATGAAGATGGGGGGTGATGCAGCCACTGAATCAAAATTTGTCTGATTCCCCAGTATAGCCGAACCTTCAAAGCTCTTTCTAGGGTAGGTACAACAGCACCATTATGTATTGGAGGCAGTGCTGGGGTAGTGTTCGGAGTAGGACCAACATATTTTTTGAGAAGGCCTATGTGGAACACATCATGTAAGCGAGCATCCTTTGGTAACTCTAGGCAAAATGCAACATCATTGATTTTCTCCTTGATTCTGTAAGGGCCACAGAACCGAGGTCGAAGCTTGCCTTTCTGTTGCTCTGCTAGGGAAGCTATTGGGCGATGTCTGAGATGAAGCCAGACCCAGTCTCCTACTTCAAACAACACTGCCCAGTGATGGCGATCATAGGCTTGTTTAGCATGCTGTTTGGGCCTGTTCCAATCGCACCCGAACATCATCCAGGAAAGCATCTCTCTCTGCCATTGATTATGCTACAGCAACAACATGAACCTCCCCTGCATCATAAGATCTTATAGAGGGAAGATCACAACCATATACCAAACGAAATGGTGTATCACGCAGCGCAGTATGAAAGGCTGTGTTGTATATGTACTCAGCCCAAGGTAACCACAGTACCCAATTGCGAGGTCTGTCACTGGTCATGCAGCGCAAGTACATGCCAATCATCTTGTTTACCTGCTTCTGCTTGGCCATCTGATTGAGGGTGAAAAGCCGAACTCATGTGAAGCTAGGAGCCTGTGGCTTGGAACAAAGCTTGCCGGAATTTAGATGTGAACACTGGTCCCGATCTGATACAATGGATGCTGGAATTCCATGGAGTCGAACAATGTCGGAAAAAAATACCCTGGCGACTGACTCAGCTGTATATGGGTGTGATAATGGGATGAAGTGCGCATATTTGGAGAAGCGATCTACTACAATTAGAATAATAGATTTACCTCCGACTTTTGGGAGGCCCTCGACAAAATCCATTGCAATATCGCTCCAAATTTGTGTCGGTACTGGCAATGGCATTAGGAGACCACTTGGATGGAGATGGTCAGTTTGCAGTGCTGGCAAGTTGCACAAGCACGGACATAATCTTGAATAACAGTGCGATCATTGGGTGTATGGAAATCCCTGCGGAAGCGCTGAAGTGTGCGTTGTATTCCCTCATGGCCCTCATCAGGTGATGCTGCTATCAAAATGGGCAGCAGTGCAGAGGGAGGAATATATATACGCTTCTTGAAAGTCACCAAACCATCAGTCAGTCCCCATGAGTCTCCCATTGTGTTTGCTGCGATCTGATCTTTGAGTGCCACTAAAGCCGGGTCAACAAGATTTGCATTCCTGATATTTGTCATTATATCAAAACTTCGAGATGTTAAAGCATTACATGAACCTTGATCGGTATTGCAAGGAGATAGAGCATCGGCTACTATATTAGTACGACCGGCTTTATATTCAACAGAGAAATCAAATCCCAATAGTTTGCTCACCCAATGATGCTGAGGAATCGTTGCCAACCGTTGATCTAGGAGATATTTGAGTCTGAAATGATCAGTGCGAACAACGAAAGCACGCCCCCATAAGTATGGGCGCCAATGGCGGACAACATGTACTAATCCGATGAGTTCTCGTTCATAAGCTGCAAGGGCACGGTGATGAGGAGCGACTGGCTTACTGAAGAACACAATTGCACCTGTGCCTTGATGTAATACAGCACCAAAACCAGATCCCGAAGCATCGCATTCCACAATAAATTTCTGGTTGAAATCTGGCAAACGAAGGACTGGTGCTGAAGTGAGAGCTTCCTTGAGCATCCTCAATGCAGTATTGGCCTCTTTAGACCATGAAAATCCCTCCTTCTTTAGTAGTTTAGTCAATGGAGCAGCCATAACACCAAAATCTTTAATGAATTTGCGGTAGTATCCAGCAAGTCCTAGAAATCCACCAAGTGCTCTAGCCAAATGTGGTGTTGGCCAATCTAACACTGCCTGCACCTTATTGGTATCCATAGCGACACCTGAACCAAATACCACATGTCTCAAATATGTAACCGATTCGGTTCCAAAAGAACACTTGGACTGTTTGAGATATAACTTGTGCTCACGCATTGTTTCCAGAACAGTCCGTAAATGAGCCAAATGCTCAGCCCAAGTCTTGCTGCAGATCAATATATCATCAAAGAAGACAAGCACAAACTGACGCAAAAATGGCCGTAAGACATCATTCATAAGTGCTTGAAATGTAGCGGGTGCAGTTGTGAGACCGAAAAGTATTACCAAAAACTCAAATAATCCATCATGAGTGTGGAATGTTGTTTTCTCAATGTCTGCAGGATGCATTCGTACCTGATGGTAACCTGAACGGAGATCCAATTTGGAGAAGAATCTGGCCCCGTTAAGTTCATCAAGCAGTTCTGAAATTACTGGGATGGGAACTTATCTTTTATTGTCAATTCATTGAGAGCCATGTAATCAACACAAAAACGCCAGCTGCCATCACGCTTCTTGACCAATAATCCAGGTGAAGAATAAGCAGATGTGCTGCGCCTAATTAATCCCAGATCCATCATTGTCCTGCACTGGCGTTCCAACTCATCCTTTTGGAGAGCCGGGTAGCGATATGGGCGGACTGCCATGGGGGCGGCTCCTGGTTGCAGCCGAATGTGATGGTCCTGTGAACGTTGTGGAGGAAGCCCTTGTGGTTCTGCAAAAATGTCAGTAAACTACGTCAACAGATGTTCCATCAAGTTTTTTGAAGTACAGGCATGGAGAATATTGCTTGAGCCAGTAGGAGAGCCTTGCCAAACCACTTGATGGTCTTGATGCCAGAAAGACATGGTGCGCTTGCCAAAATCCCAAAGAATTAGTCCCAAAGTGGCGAGCCAACGTGTGCCCAACACTATGTCATAGCATCGAAGAGGGATAACAAAGAAATCTGTTGCGAATGATTCATTATTGATGGAGAAATTTGTCTGCTGAAATACTCCTGCACACTGAATTTTTTCCCCATTGGCTACTGTGGTGAACTTATTTGCACAGCCCATTAGCGGAAGAGATAGCTTTGATGTTGTTGTTTCTGAAATAAAGTTGTGTGTTGAACCAGAGTCCAGTAGCACATGCAAAACCTCATTACCAATACGTGCAGTAACTTGCATGGTCTCACCAGTTTTTATGCCTGTGAGTGCATGGAGAGAGATTTGTAGTACCTCTGCTTGATCCTCCATATCATCAGAATCTTCAGATAATTCCAATAGGAAGAGACGTTTGCATACACGGTTATGACCGCACACAAACTTCTCATCACAGTTGAAACATTGTCCAGTACAACGGCGTTCCTCCATCTCTGCCGGTGATAGACGGCGCACCGTGCGACCGGCAACAAGAGTTGTTGCTGGAGCTGGTGGTGCCGCTATAGAAGAAAATTTTGTCCCAGTCGCTGGTGGAGCTGGCAAAGGAAGGGGTGTATTAGGTGAGGGCAACATACCACGCTGAGGTACAGCCTTAAGGATGCGAGTTTGTGACGCAATGAAGTTTTCATGCATCTCATATGATCTTGCTAGGTTCATAGCGACCTCCAGGGATTGAGGTGCTTGGATCTCAACGTCAATACTCAACGGTGGTTGAAGTCCCATTGTAAATAGCTGCACTTGCTGATTGTCAGTAAGAGGTCCCGCACGGGTGAGCAAAGACAGAAACTTCTCTGAATATTCAGCAACTAATCCTGTCCGTCGGCAAGCGGCTAGATCACCTAGCGGATTCGCCCTTAGAGGAGGACCGAACCGTAGGTTCAATAGCTCTGTGAAGCGCCTCCAGATAGGCGTCCCATAATCCTTTTCAATATGCTTATACCAGATATGAGCAGCATCGAGGAGATGCAATGAGGCCATCTAGACTTTTTCCTCCTCTAGGGTATTATAACCGCTGAAGAATTGCTCACATCGATGGATAAAAGTCAGTGGATCTCCCTGTCCATCATACGTGGGAAAATCTGGTTTGTGAAGTCTGGGCGTGCTGCGATTTCGAGTTGGCTCCCGATTGCCTTCCAAGTGTTCCAGCACTGCCTGATGTTCATTCAAGCGACGGCCGATGTCCGCAACCATGTTGTTCAGGGCATCGATTGAATTGAGCTTTTCCAGCACAAGCTTGTACAGATCGACGGTAGCATCTGCTCCCGATGTATCCTTTGAGCTGGGCGTGGATGAAGATTTGCCGTTGGTGGTCATGGCGCAGATGTGGGATGATCGATGGCGAACTGATACCAGATGTTGTGGTGGAAGGTGGTGCAGTAGGGATTATGCTCTCCCCAAAGCTTAAGAGTTAATAGATGAGAGAATAGTTCTAAAATCTTGCTTGCCTTATTCCATCGATGGCACCAGCCTTATATAGCCGGCTGGATCACAGAATACTACTTGGACTCGAATTATTAAGACTCTAGTTATAACAAACTACCTCCTGACTCCAACAAACTGAAACAGACTGAAATCAAAACAAACTGACACGAAAACTAATCTACAAGCATTGCAATTCAAAGCCCATGTTCAGGTGGGATCAACTCCTTCTTCTTTGGTATGTATTTCCCCACATAGCACATTTTTACCTTCCTGTTTCCATAAAACGAAGAAGCGTTGAGGTGAACATGTGGTCCATCAACGACCAACTGAATCGCTCGATAAATAAATTAATAGAAAAAGAACCGTTATTAATGACTGCCATTGTGAGATGCAGTAGGAGATTCGCGAGGTTGGACAAAAAATATGTAAGTAATCAGCAAGCAAAAAGCCTGTTAGTAAAGCTGATTTCAGCCTCCTTCAGCTGGTTCAACCTCCTTCAACCAAACTGTCTGAAAGTTGACCGGCGCACGGTGGAAGCTTCCTAGTAGGCTGGTACGTAATCCAGCATATGGAGGAGCGAACTCAATCCTGCACGCTCTGCAGTTGCCGCGACGAAGACTTTCAGAGACGATGCGGCGGCCATTGGAATGCGGGGTAGCAGGTTCCTCTCATTTTTTAGATCCAGTGTCGGAACCCAAGTAATTAAACCCAAAGTGACAAGGGAGGGGAACTAGCTAATCCAGCAAAACAATGTGGTGAATTCCTGCATCTGATTGTATTATCTCCGTGTGACGATCGACCGTGCAGACGAAGTGTGACGATCGACCATCCAGACGGAATTTGACACATTATAATGAAGGTCATTAGAACTCTATGTTAGTAGTTGAATGCAAATGGACCACATGTAGCAATCAACTTAAGCGACCGTCCAGGGGTTAAGGTCATTATAACTCTAAGCTAGTACAGTACTAATGTCGAGTACTCTTTCGTCGAGTACTATTTCTCCGATCAATAAAATAACTATGAAGCTCTGGATATGCGTCCTATTAAAAGTTTAAGTTTCCAAATGCCTTTAACATGGACTAAGAACATGGAAACTTACATATGTAGAATCATCCTGATTACGCTTATATGACATTGGTTAAACCTTTATCCCATATATACCTCCCTCAAACCTAATGTCCCTGTAGTGTCTTTGACTTAAATATAGAATACATGTTGTCCAATTTTTAGTGGCATATACCCAGAATCCATGTTGTCCAATTTTTAGTGGCATATACCCGATTAAGGGCATGTTTGAAACTAACGTGGTTTCTTAAAAAACTGGTTTCTCAATGTAGTTTCTAAAAATTGGTTTATGAAAAAAAATTGTGTGCTGGTGTTTGAAAGCTAGTATATACAAATAGATTTTTAGTTTTTTCCTTGTCTAATGACAAGTTTGGCGATCCATGCATGTTTTTAATCGGTTTTGTTGTTTATGTGTTTGTTGGAGGGCATTAGGTCTTTTGCTAGAAAAAACTGATATAATTTGGGGCCTCCCAGAATATGGGGCTCTCCTAGTGGGTTTCTAGGATAGTGGGAATCTGGTTTCTATAAATTTGGATAGAAACTGTCCCGTTTGAAACTTTAGGGTCTCCTAAATTATCAATTGGGTTGTTTGTATGTTGTTATGTATTTCACCCAGTAGTTTTTACTGAACAAAAATAAACGTAAATTACTGATTTTTCACTAATCATCATTGATAGCTATTATGCTCTCAAGAATTATTGATAATTATTACTGAAGTTATCTGTAAAAACTACTGGGTGAAGAATAAAATTCATTACCTATAGGCATGGCCATTCGGGCATTGAGTTCGGATCCCCAACATGTGCGGGGGCGGGTATGATTTAACAGGCACGGGTGGACCGTCGAGGCCCGCGTAGCAAGCAAGCAAGCAAAGCACTTCTTCCACCTGCAGCTGTCGGTTTAAGCTTCAAGGTCACAACCGCACAGGAGGCAGGGAGAAGGCAGAGAGAAAAAAAAAACAGTGGGCATGCTCCTAGGCCCCCTCTCCATGGTGGCGGTAGGATCTCTAGAAGTCGATCCATTGCCATCCCTAATCACCTAGAGCAGAGGCGCCACAACAGGTAGATCCATGGTTGGGGATGTGGGAGCTAGTGGATCACGGCGGTTTGGGGATGGAAGAGATGTTGAGAATTGGAAGAAAAGGAAAGAATGGGACGGAGCAGCAGAAGGGAGAGAAAGGAACTGACTTCGAAGGCTAGCGAGGAAATTCTGTAAGTTGGAATTCGAAAATGATATATAAACTAGAAATTATTTAGGAGGCCTGGACAAGTATAAATTAGAATTAAAGTGTAAAAATAGGCTTGGACAACGTATAAATTAGAATTAAAGTGTAAATAGGTGCATCTAAGTTTATCCTTCGAATCTCTTTAGTACTATGTAAAAAATGAACTATTAGTTTTAAAAGTGGAGAGGGTTTTAAATACTTAGTTTTTTTAACTAAAGAGGTTTTGAGGTTAACTTTATAGGATCTAGTTTACACCTCTAATTCGAATGGAGGTAGCACGTACTAGCAAGTATAACAAGAAAGTTCAAATCCATCGTCTCACTGAGAACAAATTTGCTAAGTACTGCTCCTTCCGTTCCAAATTATAAGTTATTCTGTTTCATACTTTCTGAGACAACTTTTCCCATCTCAATAGATTTTCACTCTCTTTTCATTTTTAGAACATCTCACTTTTTTCTTTTTCTTAATTGCTATGTCCAGCTTAAAATAACTTATAAAACAGAACGGTGAGAGTACACCAGTAGCACGAGCCTATAATTATGAACTACTACGTACCAGTGTTATGCAGCCGTATCATCACCATTCACCAGACCACTGCCCTGCCGATTCAATGGTAAAATGATTGGCCTGCCGACACCGGAAATGATGGCGAACTCCTAGCAGCGGTGAAAACCTCTGGCCCCTGAGAACCGTTTTGTAGCCGTACCAGTGCTGCCACTTCACGGTCTCTGCGGGGAAACAACGGCCGGCAGCGGGCAAAATGATGTGCACCGCTGCATCAGCTGACAGACAGCCGCTCGCTTCAGACGATAAAGCCTGAGGCGGCCGCGGCGTCGTGAACTCGTGGACGTTGCATGTGTCTCTGTCCCGGTCAGGAGTTGCTCCTTGTCAGTCACCGATGTCGGGCTGCATGTGGATGCCATTGTATTGGGTCCTGGACGTTCCTTGCTTGGCGCCTGTTCAAGTTCAAACTCCAACGTCTGTCGAGACAGGAATTACAGTAGTGTCATCAAACATCATGGAACGACGGAACTAACCGGAAGGTAGAAGTGAGTTTCTGATCTCGCATGCAAAAATGCTCTAGAATTTGCTTCTGACAGGATGGTCAATTGTGTATGGGCTTAACTGAACGTTGTAAAGGCATCTCCAATGTATACGACTATCTTATAGTTCTCCTACATTGACTATTTTTTATTCCTTTTATCCTCAATTACTTGTTATTTTTTATATTTTTTTTACTTGTTATTCTCGCTTCACAATATAACTTTTTTTAATTCCTAATGCACCTCTATCTCTATCTCTCTTTCTCGTATGTAACATATCTCACATTTTTTTACCATTTTTAATCTTTGTGTCTACACCTGAAACGATAAGTAAAAGAAGACGGAAGAAGTACTTTAGATGTTTTATGGACACGTACTTTCCACGTTAAGCATACACTAGTGAATTTGGTTGGGCCAATCACTATTATCAAACTAGGCTTTAGTGGCGGGGCAAGGACTCCGCCAATGCCGTGTATTTCACCTCCAACAGTGAGACGTACAGTCACATGATGTCCATCACTAGTTAGGCAACATAAAAAAAAATGGTCGACCAAGGCTCAGCCCGATCAAGTCCGCAACTGCATGCTGTCAAAACACTAGCCACTGCACCGGCTAGAGCCCTGACACAACAAGTTGCACCACTGGCATTGAGCCTCGGTCAGAATCACGCCGTCGCCGTTGAAACTTGGCTGCTGGAGTTGCGAGCCTCTTACTCCGTCGCCGCCAGTCAATGCGGGTGGCCCATGGCCATGTTGTTAAGCAGTGGTATTAATTCAGCACCTTGCCAACGCTTCTACATCAGCATGCTTATCGCATACGTATCAAGAAGCCACCCGGTGCCATGCCAACTCCTTACCGTGCCACGGACAATAGGGGGCTAGACCCATCTCCTACGAGGACAGATCCGCCTGCCGTCAGGCTGAAACCATGAACCATGTGCATTAAGATGCTGTCAGAACAGAGAATAGAGCATACGTGTCCACTCATAAGGCAGACCTAACAATTCTCATTGGTGAGCTAGAGTGGCTCCCACCCCTCACCGATCTCAATAAGACCTGCTTGTCGACCGTTGGAGCAGTGCAGTGACACATGCCAGTTCATCGAGGTCCGAGTACCACTGGGATGGAATGGTGGTGGGATTTGGTTAAAAGTAGACAGCTCAACATGGGGAGGGTCAGAGGTAACGACCAGTGAGATCTAGAGAGGAGTCCTAAGCGGGGAGAGATGAGCATTGGAGGGAGAGATATAAAGACCGATAATTGTGACTTCATGGGCACTAGTGATGTGAGCAACGCTCGTCAGTGTTGTATCATTCCCAGTGATAGGCGCATTGATGGCATCATCTGCTCCTGCCAATTGTTGTTTTAGTGGTGGTTGCTATGGTGACGCCACCTCTGGCGCACTGTTGTAGCAGGTCTTAGGTGCTTTTCAAGTTGCCAGCCACTATAGTGGCATTACTACCCAGCTTCTTCTCTCTCGTGCAATGTTTATCACATCGTGGGCGTTGTGGCCATTGTTCCCCGGAGTAGCAAATCGAATTGTAGTAGCTTTCGGCACACAATTATCTACAAACATATGTGCATGCATCGACATTGTCACGTACAAACTAACTTTTTGGTATGCAAATAAAGAGAATAAGCATGATAATGAAATAACAAAAAAAAAGATAAACAAATTTCGGAGAGACTAACAGCAGAGTGCTATATAGTCGTATGTAACAGAGGATTAATTTGGCACTAACCTGCAGCTAACCCGTGCTTACGGGCGTGCAAATGCAGAATGCCCCTGTGCTCGACAGGTATACACTTGAACTGGCCCCTCCACCGCGATCCATTCATGAACCGGCACCGCAAATATATACAGCGACTGTAACGAGTCACCATTTATGAGTCCATGTTCTTAATTCATCCCGCTGAAACAAGTACAGCACGCACGACCGCCATTGACGAGCTGAACGAAGAGAGAGCGTGCGCGCGAACCACACACACGACGCTTTGCTGGTTGGCACGCAGCAGCCTCCGGTTTTCAATCAGACGGACGGTCGGACGCGGACGGATCTGGTGGGTGGGCGCGCGCGCGCGTGGGGCGGCGCGCTGGAGCTGTCCGTGCAACATGCGCTCGATCCCCATCTCTGTCCGTGCAGCCGCCGGTTGCGCGTAGATGATCCGAAGTATAACAAGCGGTTGAATCGAACCTCCTGTCCTGCCTGCCTGTTGCGAATATACAAACCTGAGGCGTCGGTGATTCGAAGCTTCCCATCAGCTCGCTCCGCCCTGGATCTTGCGACGGAGCGTTTGACCCGGATTATCTTTTGTTCGTTCGTCCCGTGGCGTCGTGTGATCCGGATTATTCGTTCGTTGTTAATTACTCTGTCTGATTTTAAATTATTAACATCATTAATTTTTAACATTAATTTTAATCATTTATTTTATTTAAATTTTTTTAATGTGTAAAATTATTAGTGATGATTTAAATTTCACTAATGATAAATCAACTTAATAAAAAAAATTACATATTTAAATAAATTTTTTAAATAAAATAAATAATAAAAATTAAAGTGAAAAGTTGATATCAATAATTTAAAACCGAAGGGGGCAACACGCCGGGCCGGGACGGGAAGGGGGGAATATCTGCCACGCACCGCCCGTCCGTCCGGTCCGGGTCCGGTACGAACGCCGCCGTCCGTGCATGTTAACCGCGAGCTTGGCCACATGGTCACGTGGCCAGCCTGCGTAATAAACCTGAGCTTGATTAATCCCTATCTAACCAACCAGCCAACTAACGTACCAACGACCCCGAGACCAGAACCGCGCGCAGAATCTAATCCAACGACCCGGACGGCACCGGTCGTTCTTTGCCAGTAGGCGGTGCTCCGTTCCGTCCTCCTTGTCGTCATTAATGCGCCGGCCGGCGGCGGCGAAGGGCCGTGCATGTGGGACGTAGACAACGAACGCGGCCGGCCACCGCATGTAGACCGAACCGGCCGGCCATCCAGCACCGCCATCACGGATTCACGCGGGGAGGATGATCTGTACGGCCATACCGTGCTTAATAGGATAATCCGAACAGGGCATGCGCCAACGGCTGCTGCGAGTGTCTCCGCGTTGTTTGTGTCCCTGAGCTTAGCCGGTCGGAAGAGAGGGATACGCCGTCACCTTTGCCTTTGCTTTTGCCGTGCAAAAAACGGCCGGACAAATAAAGGGCGCACAGTACACCCGGCATGCACTCCACCTGCTCGGTCGTACGGAGTGGAGCGATCGGACAGGACCGAAGGGAGAAAGGTTAGCAAGTTGGGCACAGTAGGGATCGCGCGGCGCGCACTTCGCCGCGCGAGGGGCTCCGACCGCGGGAGCTTTTGGCAGTGCCGCGACAGCACGTTTCTCATGCACCACGCGTTGCGTTGGTGAGATCCGTGTCACGGTGACAAGCAAGCCGCTTTTGCGGATCACCCGTCCCGCGAAACAAAGCTGGCCAACGGCATGGCCAACACACACGAACACGAGCACGAGGTGGAAACCATTTACTGAGACCTAAACCTGTCTTGTCCAAACCGGCAGACAGCGAGACATGAGCACGACGGGAGTTGCCAACTCTCTGTGTCTATCGTGTTCTGACAACGGGCAAAGCATGTTGTTGGTTTTCTTCTTCGATCGTTTTTTTAATTGTTGTTTAATTGTAGGGAACAAAGAACATTTTGCCGTTTAGCTTTACCGTCTACCTAAATGCTTTACTCGTCGCTGAAACACTTTACCTCCCCCTAGAATGCTTTTACCTTAGACAGTGCTGTCTTTATCTCTTGCTATACGTTGTCAAAAATCTCTGTGTTTGTCAGAAGTTGACCGTTAAAGCGGTGTCGGACCTCTGAGGTCGGGCGAGAGTGTTGGCTTCCCAGCCGTGGACCGGCTGAGTTTTGTCGCGATGCGCTCCCGACCATTCGGTGGTCGGGCTGTCGTGTTCGGGCGGTCCCGACCCCAGGGGGCCGAGACGTCTTTCCATGGCTCATTGTGGCGAGGTCCTTCGTGGGCTGCAGATACTCCGGGTTCATAGGTACTCTTGACTATGAATACAGGTATGCTTGATAAAAAAAATACTCTTTGATACGGTGAAAAAGTACTCTACTACTGTACTTGGCAACACTATACTAGTACAATCGCATTTCACATTGTTATCTGTGTATTCTCTAGTTTTTATTCATTACTCCATTAAATTACATGATCAGCTTCTAAAAGACATGCCTTTTAGAATGGAGGCAGGTCTCTCTCGGTCTCATGGTGCGCACTGTCTGGGAAGAGATGTCGAGCTCCGAGGGTTTAGCGTAGTAGAGGTTGTAGTGGCGGACGTGACGACGGAGAAGTGACCGGGATCGTAAAGCCAGTGAGCGGGAGCGGGGACGGGCACCTGGAATCTCTATAATAACACTTTTTAGCTAGATTACAGAAACAATATGGATGGCCATCAAGTATTATTATTCAACCAAGTCGATTTTGCCGACCCGTTTAGCGTCACGACGACTTCCTACCACGCAAAGAACGAATCGCAGAGAGGAAGGTGGTGTAAAAAAGAGTGCATGCACCTGGTGCCTCCCTTACACTGGCATTTCGGACGTGCCATCCTTTTCACGCTCAAGACAAAACTGGCACCTAATCTCAGTTCCCAAGTGATGAAGAAAATTCCGCGTCCAAGTGGTGTTCCTCCTCTTCGGGATGAACCGCGCGCGCGGCTAGCTCACGGTCTCATAGACGGATAACCAAGCAGCAGCTGTACACCACTCGCTCCCTTCCCGGCGCGCACAGCTCCCCAATGGTCAGGCGCCGTGTTATCCGGCACGAGAAAAACATCGAGGAGAGGAACAGGAGGAACAGAGTGCAACGCACCAAGTCACCGCGCGCTGCTGCCTGCCGACGCATGATCGCCGGTCACGGCCGGACGGGGCCCCGGCGAGAGGGAGACTGGGCGATGACTTGTCCGGGCTCCGACGTGAGCGGGCATGCCGGGCTGCTGCGTACCTCCGGACGCGACACGGGTCCCCACCGTGCCGCCCAAGGCCCCGACACCCCTCGGCGTCACCCTCGTGCCCGCCCAGCTCTGCCCGACTATATAAACACGCCTCCCGCCGATCCCACCTTCTCCACACCTATCAATCCTAGCAAACAGCGACTCCTCCATTTCCAATCTCTCTCTCGCTCTCCAACACAACAACAAGGCATTGTTTTTTTTCCACTCTGTTGCCACGAGTCCTCTGCTCCTGTTCCATCGCACGCAGCTCAGTCCGTCCTCTGCTCCTGTTCGATTCACATCCCGTCCCGGCTCGATCTCTCATTTGGAACCTGATTCCATCTAGCTAGCCAACGTCTGTCCGTGACCGTATAGATCGGATATGGCGGTGATGACTGACATGCCGACAGCGACGGCACTGCGTGCGCCTGCTCCGGCCGCTGCTGCAGCGTCCGGGAGCGAGAAGGACGCCGAGAAGCTGAGGTTCATCGAGGAGATGACCTCCCACGTCGACGTCGTGCAGGAGCGCGTCCTGGCCGAGATCCTTGCCAGAAACGCCGAGACCGAGTACCTAGCGCGCTGCGGCCTCGCCGGCGCCACCGACCGCGCGGCCTTCCGCGCCATGGTACCTGTTGTCACATACGAGGACCTGCAGCCGGACATCCAGCGCATCGCAAATGGAGACCGCTCGCTCATCCTCTCGGCGCACCCCATCTCAGAGTTCCTCACCAGGTATTACACTTCGTCTTTGCCTAATTTTCTGTTTTGTTTGCACTAGGAAAGGTCGTCCTGGTACTGAAAATCTTGCCTTTTCCGATTATTAATAATATGTGCAGCTCTGGGACTTCCGCCGGCGAGCGCAAGCTGATGCCAACAATCAAGGAGGAGCTCGACCGGCGGCAGCTGCTCTACAGCCTTCTCATGCCAGTGATGAACCAGTGAGTATAAAAATTCGATCAGTGTCAGATTTGACAAACAACTAGGATAGGCCAATGATAAAAAGGAATATGGCATGATCTCTAAACACTCCCTCTTCGTGCCGAACAGGTACGTGCCGGGTCTGGACAAGGGCAAGGCGCTCTACTTCCTGTTCGTCAAGTCGGAGACCACGACGCCGGGCGGCCTCACGGCGCGCCCCGTGCTGACGAGCTACTACAAAAGCGATCATTTCAAGAACCGCCCGTACGACCCGTACCACGACTACACCAGCCCCACGGCAGCCATCCTCTGCGCGGACGCATTTCAGAGCATGTACGCGCAGATGGTGTGCGGCCTTTGCCAGCGCCACGACGTGCTCCGCGTGGGCGCCGTCTTCGCGTCGGGCCTCCTCCGCGCCATCCGTTTCCTCCAGCTCAACTGGGAGCAACTCGCCGACGACATCGAGTCCGGGTCGCTCACCCCGCGCATCACCGACCCGTCCGTCCGCGAGGCCGTGGCGAGCATCCTCAGCGCGGACCCGGAGCTGGCCCGCTTCATCCGCGCCGAGTGCTCCCGCGGCGACTGGGCGGGCATCATCACCCGCGTGTGGCCCAACACCAAGTACCTGGACGTGATCGTTACCGGTGCGATGCAGCAGTACATCCCCACCCTGGAGTATTACAGCGGCGGTCTGCCTATGGCCTGCACCATGTATGCCTCCTCCGAGTGCTACTTCGGGCTCAACCTGCGGCCGATGTGCCACCCTTCGGATGTGTCGTACACCATCATGCCCAACATGGGGTACTTCGAGTTCCTCCCCATCGACGAGGCGAGCGGCGTGGCGTCGGGGGATGCGGCGCAGCTGGTGGACCTGGCCCGCGTGGAGGCCGGACGTGAGTACGAGCTGGTGATCACCACGTACGCCGGGCTGTACCGGTACCGCGTAGGCGACATTCTCCGTGTGACGGGGTTCCACAACGCAGCGCCGCAGTTCCGGTTCGTGCGCCGCAAGAACGTGCTGCTGTCCATCGAGTCCGACAAGACGGACGAGGCGGAGCTGCAGCGCGCCGTGGAGCGCGCGTCGGCGCTGCTCCGGCCGCACGGCGCCGCGGTGGTGGAGTACACGAGCCACGCCAGCACCAGGAGCATCCCGGGCCACTACGTCATCTACTGGGAGCTGCTGACCAAGGGGCCGCAGCAGAACACGGTGGACGGCGCCGTGCTGGACGCCTGCTGCCTCGAGATGGAGGAGGCGCTGAACACGGTGTACCGGCAGAGCCGCGTCGCGGATGGTTCCATCGGGCCTCTGGAGATCCGGGTGGTGCGGTCGGGCACGTTCGAGGAGCTCATGGACTACGCCATCTCACGCGGCGCGTCCATCAACCAGTACAAGGTGCCCCGCTGCGTGTCCTTCCCGCCCATCGTGGAGCTCCTCGACTCTCGCGTGGTGTCGCGCCACTTCAGCCCGTCGCTGCCGCACTGGGCGCCGGCGGTCCGAAGCTCCGATGTCTAGACCATCGTCCGAACCGCTGATCAGCTTAATCAGACCGGACGGGCCATGGACCGCGGTGCAGCTCGCCACCGTAGTAGAATACTCACGGGCTCGCACTTATCGTAGTAGTACTACTAGAAGTTACCACTAGTTTTTCGCTTTTGCAGTTTTTGGCCGTATCAGGTCAGACCAGTCAGTGCTCGTCTCAATTAGGCAAGGCCAGTCGTTTCGGAGTTATTAGAGGAGTGTCGAGTACGTGCTATGTAATGTGGGTGGTGTTTAGTGAAGTGATGTTCAGTGTTGCTACAGCCTACGAGTGCTGCTGTACCCACCTTTCTGTCCCTTCCGTGCTTTACCTAAAAAGCACGGTCGTTTTCAACCCAAATCGCAGGGCTGCGCTGGTGGCCAGCACAGGACGACCCGTGCCCGCCGCTTCATTCCGCCGCGGTGGGATGCGACGGACGCGACGGGCATCGCGCGGGCCGCCGTGAATGGCTGTCGCACGCACGCCGCTGGCTGGAGGTTCCGTGTTTTGGCGTCGTCGGAAGGGGATTGGATTAACAGACGCGGGAAATGGACGAGATGACCTCCCTTTCGTTTATCGCCACTGGATGCCGACTGCCCGTGAGTTGAGGGCCCGTTTGCATTGAAGGATTTTTGTAGGAAAAGCAAAGGAAATACTTCGGGAGGAAAGGAATGATGTGGCTACGTTTGGAATGAGGGAATGCTCCGTTCCTTTCCTCTGGAAAGGAAATGATCGATATTCATTTCACGGGATCAGAAAATCCACTCAGACTTGTGGGAAGGAATCTTTGCTAGCTTTCGCACTCTCTCTCTTACCTTTTTACCGTGCCTTGCGGCCGCTGAAAATCAGGCAGAAACCGTTAAGCTCTCTCTCTCCTATCCGAATAAAAGCAGCCTACTAACGGAGTAAGCTCTGCTCTGATGGAAGACCTGGAGCATAGGCTGGTGTTAAGCTCTCTGTTGTCGTGCCCTATTTCTAGGATACATTGTGCACCGCATATCAGTCTTGAATCAGTAGCTGATACACACTAACACATCAGAATATATATCAAAAGTATACTTAGAATAAAAAAATATACCTGATACCGGACCTTTAGCGGCAACTCAGTGAGGATTAAAACAATCCACAACTAGTTGACCAGCAAGAGGTGAAGCAACCAGCGAAAAACATGACCCAAAGCCACAAGCAAACTTGAGAAGCAGAACAAAAATACAGCACGTCGTCTTTTACGAGTCTCCTCTGTCTAAAACCACAACTACAAACTGTGAGTATATAAAGTACTCAGCAAGCTCTAACACTAAGAAAAGGTATATATGGATGCACATTTAGCTGTAGCAAAGATTAGGCTAAAAGGCCTTCTTTTGTAAAAGGCCAGTTTTATGCAAGGTTCACTACAGAAGCTTTGAAAAAGGGACCACAAAATATTTATTGTCCATATTTTAGTAGGTTGGTCTTGGAGGCGATGTTCATCAATCCCGCCAATACCCAGGTTTTAGTCGAGGAGCTGTCACGCAACCGTACCGTCCTCTGACACACAGCCTTCACTTTCTAAAACACACAGGCTCCTACACCCACTCACTCCGACAACAATTATTACGAGACTAATCATTGTGAACCTAAGCTGTAGTGTGTCAATTCCGTGACAACGGTCATTCCGGATGGATTATACACTCTGCAGAGGTTGTACAATATACACACAGGCTATGCTTCTTTTGATCAACAGAGTTGCATAGCGTTCACTTCAACGCATGCAAAGGTATCCACAAAGTCCACCTCAAGATACAAACAGAGGTCATCTCTCGAGGTTTTTCAGGCCACAGATGACGCGATAGCACATTTGTGTAGCCAAATCGTGGGTTAGTACATCCACATCTACTCCCTAGACCTCACACACAGACGGGTAATTATAGAAACCAAGGGGCTATACCTGTGGGTAATATGATCTCATGGCGCGGGTTATTGCTGTAATCGAAGATCAGACCATGAGTAACTCACGTCTGCTCCTGCGACTTGTATCTCTCGACAGCTTTTAGGAGTCATTGTGGATAACCAAAGGGGTGGAGTGAGTCCCGCCCAGATGGGTTACGTGGTTGCACGAAATCACTACGTTGAGATCCGATGAACCGGTCTTTATATGGCAGAGGCGACGCTCGTCCACGACAGGTGCACCAGTCCAAAGCCTAACACCCATCACAACACATAGCACTAGGAACCCACCCCACGACCAAAAACAATATCCCTTCTCATCACCTACCACTAGTTTGCACTATCATCCAAACCCACGTTATTTGACACACACCACCAAACTCATTTTAACATATTTCATAAGATGATTGGTGTATAGTGTGGCGATGCACTATATCGCATAAGGGTTAAGCAATCTAATATCAAGGAAACTTTCCGTTCGTAAGGATTTTAACGAAGAAAGTCCTATGACTAACAAGGGGGTGTCATCATCGGTAACAAGGTTGTATTCTTATTTAGTAGAAGCAAGTAACTGACATTAATATAAATACGTAATAACAAGTAAGGTATTAACTACACAATGTTTTAACATAGATTAAAATAAATATGCAAGCATTTAGGTCATATGGGTGCGCAACCAAAACATAAGATTAATATGATCAAAGGGTTAGAGCTTGCCTGCAAATTCTTAATCTTCGAAAAACCTTCGAGTCCGAGTCTTGTATTGCTGGCTTGACGCCGAAGTCTTCGGGTTTTTGCTCGTACGTCCATTCTTCTGTCTTCTCTTAGAGCTCGGCTCTTCTTCGAACTCAGTGTTATCTACACGGTAGAATACACTAATAAAACTATCGTAAAAGAAACAAAGCTCAAGAAGAATCGATAAGATCCAATAAACTCCGAATAACAACCGGATAAACTCCACGAGGAAATCAAAGGCACATCATGCTTTGCTATGGCTATCTTAATGCAATGTTCATTATTTTATATGCAGCTTAGTATTATTTACTATGGGTTATTCTTTAGAATAAATATTTATTTAGATACTTTATCTTAGTGCTTATGAGGTTACATGGGTAGTTAAGCATGGTTAGGTATTATTTAATTGTACTAAGGCCTTTATGCGGGTATGAACTTAGATTACGGTTTTCTTAATATAATACTAGGAGTTTTGTGTCATATTATGTTTAATCCTGACTTAGCAATATTTACTACAGTTTAGCTATTAATTACTAGGTTTATTCTAAACCATATTCATGTGATTGCGATAGTGGGCCATGTGGATGCATGTACTATCAAGCATCTATAGTGCCAATGTGTTTATGTGAGTGCAAGCTAGTATATGGCATATTTAGTTGATATAACAAGTGTGTGATGTGTCGTTTTATGTGCAATCTTATTTTATACCATGCATTTAATTAGATGCATTCTATAATGGCCTTATTTAGTTTACAACTAAATAAATGATTGTGCAGTAATTAGAGATTATTT